>JAWMAG010000002.1:10220000-10481899 GCA_037013455.1 Ceratitis rosa
ATGCTGAAATTTCCATTAAATGCGTTGGGAAGCCAAAAGATATTAATGATTTTTTGGAAAAAGTACCAAAAGTGAACTCACATGATAGGGTAAAGTTCACTTTAAGTAATTGTAAGCAGTTGCCGTATATACTGAGTCGCAAAGATGTTATATATGATGGATTTATTGATGGAATTGATGAGCCTTCTACAGATTATTTTCACAGCTCAAATGGCATTGAGACATTAAAGTTGGATCTGAGAAGTTCATTGCCTGGGAGATTTTTCCTTAACCTCAATGTGTTGAAAGAATTGTTTATTTATTTATCTTTTATCTGAGCCACAAAAAGAGTTACCCGTCGATACATTCACTGAGAATCTGGGCACATTAGTTAAGTTGAGATTTGAAGTGTCTTCAGATCAGCCAACGCATATCACAAAAGAATTTTTTAAACATTTATGCTCTCTGAAAGAATTAACAATAAATGTGTGGAAGAATAATAATCTCTTTGTATTAACTGCAAATAGTTTCGCTGCGCTTACCGCATTAGAGAAATTAACGTTAAGTTATAATAAATTGAACTCACTTCACGTCAATCTGTTACTAGCCCAACAGAATCTGAAGGTTTTGGATCTTAGCAACAATGAACTGAAATTCTTGCCGCCTGATTTATTTAAGCAAACGCGTTTATTAAAAGAACTTTATCTTAATGACAATCATTTTAGCAATCCTTCCAACATAATAGAATGTATTAAACCACTGAGTTATTTGGGCAAACTGTATCTGGGTAACAATAAATTCAAAACTATATTTGGCACTGATTCATACGAGAATCAGACACTCATCGCAGTAGCTGGGGATCAACTATCAACTACGTCCCAACATTTCAATGCAAAACTAGGTGCCTTAAATAAAACTGGAGCGCTAAACTTCCGGTTAATCGACATGTATCAGAATCATATACAATTTGAGATAAGTTGGCTTCGTACAATACGCACAAAGATACCTGTGATTATTAATGTTTCGAACCATGACAGAAAACCTGTTTACGTGCTACTGTCCTCATCAAATAAGTCAAACGCAGCCTCCAATGAAATTTCCATCGCAGGAAATTGGCAAAGGTGTGAATGTTTATTTATAATTAATTATTACCAACGCAGACAATGTTCCGACAAAGTGTTGGACTCCTATGAGCTCCAGAATACTCAAGCCTGTCAATGGCATCCTGCGCTGTGCCCCAGCCAATGTGTGTGCTACTGGAGGGATAATAACTATCATTACAATTGTACCGGCAAGGGCATAAGCAAAATTGCACACTTAACGCCAATTGAACTACTTGGCGTGCAAACTACAACACTAGACATCAGTTGTAATAGTTTTCACGAGCTTCCCACTGCGTCAGTGGTAAACGGTTACGCCGATGTAACTGAAGTGAATGCGTCATATAATCAAATTATTGACATCGAGTCCTCTCAATTACCACACAATTTAACTGTATTGGATCTGCGCAACAATCTGTTGCAACATTTGAGTAATGATTTCCTGCTGAGATATCTCCAAGCACCTCGCTCAATGCAACAATTATATCTCTCCAACAATCCTTGGCGGTGCGATTGTAAAGCTGAGCCATTGTTGTCTTTCGTGAAGACACTGCAGGCGCAAATACCCGATGCACAACAAATACGCTGTGTTGGTAAGCCGAGCAAACTGTTTTTGAATCTCACTTCTGAAGATGTTTGCGCCAGGCCCAAGTCACATTTAACGAAGGTTTATATTAGCGTCTCTGTCCCACATATAATAGTAGTCATCATTATTGTCGTCTGTTTAAAGTTTAGACGTCAGTTACGTATTTGCTTATACAACCACAAAATATGCTTATTTTGCATTAATGAACGTGAATTGGATAAGGGTAAAAAGTTTGATGCTTTCATTTCGTACGCACATCAGGACGCCGATTTCGTTAATCACACACTGTTGCCGGCACTAGAGCAGGGCGAACCTTCGTACCGTGTTTGTACTCACGAACGCAATTGGCTTGCCGGCGCTTATATAACCGAACAAATTATTGAGTCAGTCGATCAGTCGCGTCGCACGCTCATTGTACTCTCTCGGCATTTTATCGATTCGGATTGGGCACGCATGGAGTTTCGTACAGCACATCAGTGTTCGTTGCTGGAAGGACGCACGCGTTTACTTATTGTTAAGTATGGTGAGATCGCGAATAAAGATTCACTAGATAAGGAACTGAAGGCATATTTGAATATAAATACATATTTGGATGTGAATGACCCAAGATTTTGGCAAAAGTTGCGTTATGCAATGCCACATAAGAAGGGTGAGGCTCGGCGTGCGGGTATGCTGGAGACGAGTGGTAGAGTATACGTTATGGGACATGTGGAGCGAAACGATTAGCATCCGAAGCTTAGTTAACGTAGCTTAAAGTTTAATATATGTGGAATCAATAAATTTAGAAATTTTAAATCGAAATTTGCATTTTATGAAAAATTTTATTTCTTTCTTTTTTTATAATAACTTGTTCTATATACGAATACTACATTGTTTGGCAAAATAAAAATTTTATGCACATATAGTTTGATTTGTTAAAGCATTTAAAATTTTCTATTACATTTTTTTTAATTTAATTAATTATTTTCGTTGTAAAGTGTCAAAACTATTTAATGAGAAAAAATCATTAATTTTTGTTTAAGGGCCTAATTGAAGAGGGATTCTTTGATATTTCCTTATTGAATCAGTATTTTTTAAGTTCAGCTTAAAAAATCAAACATTTTTCGGGTAAGATTAGTTAGCCCAGGCCATATCCAAAAGTTTAAAGTTAAAAAGTAAATTTTAATAATTTAACTCTTAGAGTTCTGAGTTTTCTTTTCTTATTTGAAGATAAACTTGATTGGGTCTAAATATTTGTAAACGCATTGAAAATTATGATTTTATTTCAAATTTAATATATTAAGTTTTATTTAATTATTTTTTACTCTTATTTTATTATTATTGTAATAAAAAATAAGTTTGCCAACAGTATTATATATATTCTTAGCTTCAAATAACAAATAAATTATATAAATCATATTTATTAATTTTTCTGTTTTGTGTTTTCGAAAATAAACTTAAGTAAAACGCATTTAAAATAATTTGCTCATGAAATTCCTTTTTTATTAGGAATATTGTACCTTAATAACGCCAAGACGAGAGATTATTTGGCGATAAATTTCTCTCGCAATAAAGCTTTGTTTGCCAGATGTAAAAATACTGTTCTGTACTTTTGAAACTACGAAATATAAAACACTTTATTATAATGGGTTTTCCAACAAGAGGTGTTTTGTTGATATTCACAGAAACTGTCCCCATTTGAGTTCGATGGTTTCGCTACTGTGGCACATAGCACCTGCCTTGTTGAAGACAAACTGTGTCCAAATTAATACCATTCAAATCCAGACTTCAAAAAATAAATCTCTACTTAGCGCAATCCATTCACCGTAAATTTTGCTTCAGTCTAAAACGTAAGGTCAAATGACCCTGCCAGATCATCAACTGCACAAAACAGTTACACGTTGAAGATGGCGATGCTTTTCAACAATAAATCTTAGGTTTCCCGAGCCGCTACTTTTTAAATATCAAAAAAATAAAGTTTCAAAAGCGACATCTATCGGAATAGGAGGCTATTACAAAGCACCTCTTATTGGAAAACCCTCTATTTATGAGTGCGCAGGTTAATCCAATCATGTTCGCTATTTTAGCACAGTCCTATATTCAATTGGAAGTTGCTCGAACAGCTTTCATAGTGCAACAATTTCAGTGTTCGTAGCACGTGGCCGGCACCTTCATCTTTTCCAGTGATTTTTGATATGAGAATCCTCTGACAGCGATCCAACACACCAAAGCAACTTGGAGCAAAAATGGTTTGACTGTCGTCGTGGCTTACCAGTGCCTTAAGATTTTTCAGAAACTCCCTTGCTGCAAGAGATCACAGCAGGTTCAACACTGAATAATTCAAGACAATGTACGGTGGCTTCGTTAAAGATATTATTTGAAGATTCAAATAAACTCGTAGAACCTACATATAGTTTTGAAGTTTTTGCTATACCCTAAGTATTCATCAGATAAAAATGTAAGTTTTCAAAACTCAACACGATTATTTGAAATACTTTTCGAAGTTAACAACTTTTGACCGAAAACGAAATGAATATTTTTAGATATTAATTTAAAAATAATGCAATTGTACACTTATCAATTTAGAGGAAATTATCCCGAAACATCATCAATAAAATGACGGTTCTTCTAAATTATAATTTTTTTTTTGTTTTTTTTTTTTTTAAGAAAAAGTTACAAAGAGCCATTCTTGGTGAATATTGAGGCTGGGGCATCCAGTGCGTTCGTCAAGCACATCGTTTCCATAACCGTTTATACCACTCATAAGCTCTTGTTTTAATAATAGCAGATTTTATATATATACTTTTTTAATTGTATTCTATTTTTACGAGAATTTTTTCACAAATTATTATTATATAAATTTTTTTTAGATGCTTTTTCAGGTCATTGTTATGTTGAATTGTTTTTGGGTTTTCGTTTAAATGGAACTGTTTCAGAACATATATTTTTTGGGAATAGTTTTATTTTTTAATAAAGAAATAAAAATCCCTGAGTTTATAAAAATCGCCATACATTTTTAACATACCTCGCACATATGTATATAAGCAGAAAAATTACCAATTAGAGCCATGGCTAACTATAAAAATTGAATATATAATCTTAAATATTTTACCTTAAGCTAGATTAACAATTTGAGTATCGAACGTGTAATAATTTTAATGTTGGAGAGATGAAAAGAAAAGATTATAGAAAAGGTCACATGCGACAAACTCGTTGAATCATAAGAACTTTTTCCGACCGAACACATTCCAAAATAAATATATTCAAATAAACCGCATGCCTTTACCATTGCGGACCCCCCCCTGCGGGTTAGGGGTTCAAGAATATACCCGCGATAAGGTAATTGTTCTCGCGACAGTCGGGTTTTTATGCCGGAACGACCCGGATTTTTTATCCGGCCAAGGAGTGTCATTATTATTTTGGGGAATATTTTTGCGGTTACAACAACAACAACAACACCATTGCGAACCGCAGAGTGCGCACGTTTTGGTGATATACCAATGTGTATAAATTTGTTTGCTAGTTAAACTTTATACTTAGCATTAGTAAAAAATTCACGTCATTTACGCGTGCCACAAATGATAACGGTGAATTTTATTCTACACACAATATCTTAGTCTTGGGTTTCTTGGGTGAATTATTTATATAATATAAATAAACATGCAAATACTAGTATATATGTACAAACATATGTATATAAAGAAATATATAATAAATATATAATAATAAATGAGTACAAGACACTTAATTTAAATAAAAAAAAAATTTTCTTTATAAATATTTAAATGCAATCAATAAAATATTAGAACTATTTGTTGTTGTCTTTATTTTGTGACAATTCTATTATTCATCACGTGTACATTTCGTTATTAGCATTATGCTAATAATTTATTGATTTTCACGCACTTTTCGCGAAACTGTAATTTTGTTCATTATTTATGAATTCAAATTTGTCTGGGTTACTTACTTAAATATTTAAATACTTTTGCACAAGCAAATAAAAAAATATATATTTATTTGCTGAATTAAGAAATATGCGCTTTCAAATAAATAAAAATTCAACATTTATGAAAAAAATTAAATAAATTAAAATTAACTTAAGGGTTTTCCAATTAGAGGTGTGATTTTGAATAGCCTGCTATTCTGGCAGATGTCACTTATCAAGCTGAACCGTTTTGACATTTGACAAGTAAAAACTTCATCAGTACTAAAAATGAAACGAACAACGCATTGAATTTATTAAATTTTGCTATAAAATTGGGAAAAACATGGTCATCGTGAAGCACCCTTTCGGACCGCAACATAGAAATTGGTGGAAAATATGGAGCTACTGGAACAAGTTAGTGGTGTGAAGAATAAAACACGTGTATCTCGCTAAAGAAAACTGAGTATATTGCTGCTGTAGACCAAAGTATTCAAGAGAACTCAGGTTTGTTCAGTTCACGTCACTGGAAAATACTTTTTCGAAAATAAGGCTGGAGCAGCAGTTACGGTGAATGGATTGCACTATAAAGAGATGATTAAGATATTTTATGACCGGAATTGGATGGTATTAATCTGGATAACGTTTACTTTCTACAAGATTTAACTCTTTGCGACATATTCCTATAGGGCGACGTGAAAGATAAGGTCTATGAAAATAGACCAAAGTCGATTCATGTCCTCAAGAATGGAATTCGTGAAGCTATTGAGGACATACAGCAGCCACTTTGCGATTTAGTAATGGAAAATGTCATAAAAAGTATGCACTTCTGCAAGCGTAACCATGGGAATCATTTGGCTCATATTGTTTTCCAATATTAATGATATTATTTTCGATCATTTATCTCAAAAAATGTAATTTTTCTTTGAACATCAACAGCTCTTACTGGGAAAACTCTCCATATGATAAATATCGGTTTTTAACCGCTTTGTGCTTTGTACCTTAATGGATTTTTATGAGTAGATTTTCATTTCATGTCAGGAATGGTGATCGATATACGACAAGATACAGCTGTCATTAGACTAAATTTTACACAAGGGCGCTGGTTTAGTGACCAACATTAAAGAAACGATAAAATATCAAACAATTAATGCCTTTAAATGTGTTCCTACATCAACTTCTTATATACTTGGTCCTTGACAGGCTAGCTAAAAGAAGCATAACGGAGATTAGTAGTTTCCCTGAGAGCACCACATGGTTTGAACACAATAATGAAACTAAAAGGCTGAACTCTACTACCTACTACTCTACCTATACATGTGTCTGTTTAAAAAAAGATGCATTAAAAAGCCTATTCAAATTACAATTTAATTCAATACTTTAACAGTTTAAATTTCAGTTTGATTTTTGATTTATATATTTGTCACTCAATTAAAATTCATAAATTGCATATCCGCAGGCAGTTTGCAGGTGCAAATTATTTCATTCGTTTGGGTAATTTGCATTAATCAATGCCGCAGCTGCATCAGGCGTAAAATGCAATAAATTATTATCTATAAAATATTATTGATTGATAGAAAAATAAAAATAAATAATAAATGAATGTTTACTGCATACCCGAGCAGTCTGTTATATCATGCGGAGTATTATGGGGTCGAGTGCTGAGCAGACATAAATAAAAACTATAGAATATTATTGAAAAGGTTAAAAATAATAAATGCCAAACCCTCCGAATGCATTTCTGACGTAAAAAAAATAGCTACTCATAAAAATCCATCACCTACTCGAAATATGCTAAGTATTATATAAACAGTAAGTCTCTCAAATTATTGCAGAAACATCAAGCCGCATACCAAAAAAGTGACGATGATCCCAGGCGTCCATCAACAAATCCAACGCAGATTGCTGTTAGCAAGGAAGATGTCGAAAATCTGCAATCACGACCAACTACCGAACTGTTTTACTTTCGGCTTCCACTCCAGCTCTCTGAGAGCACAGTTTTAAGCAACAGCTGCAAACTAAACTATTGGTTTTCGAAAAGATCACAAAAACAGCTCGCACGATAAGTACTGCAATGTTCCAGTGGAGCGGAAACAAGCTTACCTCACAGCCTTGCGATCGACAACAACACGGGCGGGGTGGGAAAGATACCTGAAGAGTTAAGCAAGCCAAAATGCATGAGTATGAAGAGCTTGAGAAACTGATCAAAAAAGGTAAGGGTCAAAAATTATACGAAAAGATACGGCGACTTACAATAGGCTTCAAGGCCGGGACAGACTCTTGGATGTCCGAGTATACTAAATTTATGGAGGGAGCTTTTCTGCGGCCTGCTCAATGGCAGTGAAAGTGTAACACTAGGAGATGGCGAACCCGATTCCCCAATCGATGACGATTAAGAAGAATTGAACGAAAACAAAAAAGCCAATTCCTTTATTTAATACAAATCGCATTTTCATGTAACCTCAATTTTGAATATATATCACCGACTGACACGATTTTTGACCCACGAAAAAATCAAATATTTTCGGAGACTAGAACCAAAAAAAATACCCGTGTCTGAACGTTTCGATAGATCAAGTCGTTTATGGTTCCGAATGGCAGGGGAGGCTCAGGGTCAAATTCTTGTGTCATACTAACATCCAAAAAGTTATAGAAAATTAATTTAAATAAAACTTTAATTTCAATTTTGAATTGCGGTCGCCCATCTACAGGAAAAGTTCGAAGACGAGGAATTGCTTGTTGATCCAACCCAACCGCAACAAAAATCGGCAGAAACACTACATGTGACTCGAAGAGCAATTTGCCAACGTTTAAAAGCCATGGGAAAGATCCAGAAGTATGGAAAATGGGTGCCACACCAGCTGAACGATGGACAAATGGAAAATCAAAAAACCGTTTGTGAAATGCTGCTTCAACGACTCGAAAGGAAATCTTTTCTGCATCGAATTGTCACGGGGGACGAAAAATGGATTTATTTTGAGAACCCGAAGCGAAAAAATCATGGCTTTCACCTGGTGAAGCTGGCCCATCGACTAAAATCTGGTGAAACGGTGAACACGTATCGCTACCGATAACAAATGATCAATTTGAATCATGCGTTGATCGAAAAACGGTCGGAATGGGCCCGAAGACATGGCAAAGTTATCTTGCAACATGACAATGCGCCGTCTCATACCGCTAAACTGGTGAAAGACACATTAAAAACACTTAATTGGGAAATATTATCGCACCCGCCTTACTCTCCAAACCTCGCTCCGTCCGACTATCACCTTTTCGCATCGATGGGACACTCACTTGCAGAGCAGTGCTTCGCTAATTTTGAAGAAGTCGAAAATGGCTCGTCTTATGGTTTGCCTCCAAAGAGAAAAAATTTTTTTTGGAATAGTATTGTCTGAGAGATGGGCGAAATGTGTAGAAACCAATGGTCAATACTTTTAATAAAAAAAATTTGAGATTCCTCTGAAAATTAAATGTTTTCTTTATCGAAAAACCGGCAAACTTCAACTAACATACCTGGTATACGGCGTCTTTACATTTTTGAAAAAAATAATTAAAGATAATGTGAAAATGGCTTAATGCTTAAAATTTAACGTAACCTATTTTTTATATCATTAGTTTTAAAATAAGCCGAAGGCCCTGGCAGCCAGTGCTTTAGTTTGTAAGTGGAATAATTATTAGTAATTGTTTCTCTTTTAAATAAATAAATAAATAAAATAAATATCAGTCTTATAAAGCGATATTTATTTTAGTTTTTTTCCTAGAATTTATGTTAACTAGTTTTCTCGTTATTTTTCTAAAGTCGATCCACTGTATTTAGGTATAAACCTTGCGACCCAAAAATAAATCGCACAAAAGGCCGATAGCCTTAGTACCTAGTGTCTCTATTTTTGTAATATAATTATTAATTATTATGTCTAATATAAATAAATAAATAAATAAATTAGTCTCACAAAAAACTTCAATAATTTTAATTTAATTTAATGTTCTATATAATGATATAAGATAACTTTTCAAATCTAATGTCCAATGTGAAAATGGCATTTCATTGCAATCAATATTAATTAATAATTAAATAAAAGATTTTTCTCCTCCATCCTTCTTTCTATCCACATATAATAAGATTTTATCGCTGCTACTGAAGCTGCAGAACGGATGATTGACAGTGGCTGTCATCATTCTATGGCAAATCAAATGAGCAGCAGCGATTTTCTCGAACAAAAGGAAGCTGCTTAGACAAAATAACCCCTTAAAATCGATTCAATTAAGTCAATTTAATTGTTCAAACTCAATCAAAACGCAAACTTTTGTGGTTCTAACGATTATGTAAATATTATCAACATTGCCTTAGGTTATGTCAACTATGAAAAAACTCATACAAACTCTAACCCACACACACACACTCACACACACGCAGAAGCACAAGCAAATCGACTTAAATCGACTTTCCCAAAGTAGGCTCAACACTGATTTCGTTTGAATGCGATTTACCAACAGCTGTGAGAGCAACATAAAAGCAACAAAAACAATGCAGACAACCACAAATTGAAGACAATGATAATATAAAACCTCTAAAACAAAACTGACAGCAACCAAAACAACAACAAAACATATAGCTACGAATGCAATAACAAAACCTCAAGACAATAGCAACAAAGTAACGGCTTAGTGATATTTGCATGCTGACAATTTCGAGCTTTAAGAGTACGCAAACACCCATATTCACATTAATATATATATTAAAGTATATATATATATACTCGTAATATATATTTATTCCTTGGTCTAATATTCAAGTTAAAGCATTGCGGCTTATATGTCATTATACGATATTATGTTACGGTGATTTTTAGCGAAACTTATAGCCGGCGACATGCAAAAGGCGTACTTATTCCGCGTTGTATGTATGTGTGTGTATGTATGCACTTAAAGCTTAAAGCGCCTTTGAATCCTTTTAAATAAATCAATGACAGCACTAAGAAAACTTGCGTCGCAGCAGCAACAACAACAACTGCAGTCATATGAATATAGCCCACAAATCCCACAATGGCGAGGCGTCATGGCGTGTTAATGTAAGCCACAAAACTTTCAAAAGGATTTAGGGCAACAAGCGCCTACATACATACGTACATAGACAGTGGCGCAGCTGGTGAGCGAACGGACGATCAGAAGAGTGTTCTTTGTGTAATGGAGGCGATTTTTACTTTGTTGTTTGGTAAACTTTGCCGCCAACATCTCATGGAACAGCCATTATTTTAGCGAAATTTGCGATTTTTTTGGTGAGTATACGTATACACGTATGTGCGGGCGTTTTTTTGTAAATTAGGAATACTTTGAGTTGGGAAATTTTTGTTTCAGTTATTCGTTTTATTAAAAATTGGTAATTAGTTTATTTCCAAATTTAAAAAAACTCATTTTACAGACATTTTTTGCAAAAAATTAAATAATATTAAATTTACCCTTCTGAGCAAATTTCCTTTCGTTAAGTATGGCTGGGAAAGGTTTACTAGACCGACCGATAAATGTGGTACTTTTCCAATAGAGGGAGCCACCAATCCTCTTGTATTTGACAATAACGATACTAGTGTCAAACACAGGTTAACATGGATTAAAATAAGGATAAGTGAATCTGGAGCCGATTACCTTGAAATTCATTTCTTTCAAGAAAGTGAAATAGATTCCGATCTTATTGAGAAAAATTCTTCTATGGTTTTTTGAATGTTTGTACGAAAGTTTATTTTTTTCTAGAAAAAACAAATACCAGAAATCAACGAGAAAAGCAAATTCGATTTGCTTGAAATTTAGTAAGTTTTTAGGCTTTTATTTAGATTATCATAAATAATACCTTTTTCGGAGAAAGAGATAACAGACCAATATATCTACCAAAATAGTTACGTTTTGCATAAAAATCTAAATCGTTCTTAGACCGCTGCGTCACGCAGTATACTAAGGCTGAGTTTGGCGATGCGATTATATCCGTACGGTTACAAACCATTCTTTTTCATTCAAAGTAAACGTAGGTCAAATGAAAGTACTGGCATTCGGCCAATGAGTAGCGACTAATCTCCGAATGATAGCGTAGACGTAGATCAGAATGGCGGTACCTGACTTATATCGAGGCATTTTCATCTTAAGTAATCACTAAATATATCTCTATATGTAGGAAAACTCTAACTCAGTAATATGTAATTCCCGAACATGGTATAGAAATGAACCTTATTAGATCCATGACTTTTTCGTCTGCTCAAAGCGGGACGGTCGCTTAAGTAATAGGTTATCGTTTCCTCCCCGTAATCCTCTTTGTAGCTTCTGCAGTATCTTCTATAGGGAGCCTCTGTCTCTGTCGTTGGTTCCTCCTACCAGGCAGTGGCTTGTCATAAATCCTATTACTTTGGGTCTTTTCCCTCATTTTAATGACATATCTCGTGATCTCTACTTATCCCATTTGGCCCATATGTGCCTGGATTGGCAGTATCATTCCACTTAGATGTGGGTTGCTCATATGTAAATTACTTGACTTTGTCGGGAAGAATCTGCCTTGTCGCACCTTGCCTAGCAGGTTCATCTGCCTTACAGTTTGCCTCGATATCCCTGTGACCAGAGACCCACAGGAGAGACTGTTTGGCCATCTGCTGTAGAGATCGGCGACAGTTCAGCACTAATTTGGAAATTACTGCAAGAGATCCCAGTATTTTTATTGCTACCAAACTGTCACTGAAAATCCTTATTTTTAAAGTTGGATCCGAGTTGCTTTGCAGCCTCCATATTAGTACATACCTCCGCGTGGAAAACACTGCAATGGTCACGTAGCTTGAAATAGAGTCCCATCGGGGGGTTCCCTGAGAAGACACATCCACCAACTCTTTCCTTAAGCTTTGATGCGTCCGTATATACTCGTATTGAACAAAATACAGAAAACCACAAAAATGTCCGGCAGGGACTTTTGGTTATTTATAAAAATGGAAATTAGTTCTCCAGTCATTCAGTTTTTTCCGTGAAATTCTAATCTGATTTTCAAATATTTAGTTATCGTCTATTATCTCAGGTTTTTGTCTAATTATGCACTTTAAAATCTAACTCTAATTTTGCTAGAAATATTCTGGGTACAATACCTCACTCATGCAATCACAAAAACTTCTGCATACACGTACATAACACACTCATGCCAAACAAAAAATGAGTTAGTGTTTTAAAAAATTATACCCTTGCCACAGACATCAACAGTAATGATGATGATGCTGATAATAATAATATTCTGATGTTGATGACTTTATTATACCAAAAATGTTTGTAACACATAGTGAATTTATGACGCTCTTCGCTGCATGGAATGCAGCTGCTGCGGCAACATACACACACATTTCAACGTACTGCATATAGAGGCTACAGCCTGTGAACGAGGTTAAAAAATGTTTGTGAATATACGCTATAGATAGTTGTGTGTGGGTGTACGTGCATTAAGCAGCACTTTATGTCATTATTTCCCAATAGATTCAAATTGACACATCATTTGTCATAGTTTTATGATATTTTTTCAAGGGACAACATAAGGTAAAGCCATTCATACCAGTGAATGGACAAATATATACTTGTATGTATGTACAACTATGCATGAAAAAATAGCAGTGACATTTTAATCTATTTAAACCTAGTAATTTGTATGTATTTTGGACAATATTTTGCTCATTTTGGACATATTAAAGAATAAAAGTAATGTGACTTTATTTAAAACTAGCAACGCCACTCAAAATAACTAGTTTGTACACTAGACGTCAGTGTCCACGAACCACATTTTCCATCTTGCTGAATCAGAATTTTCAGCCAGTTTGAGGCGCACATGCTTCAATATCTAATATGTTGCTAAAATCTTTAATATAGCAAAATTTGGATGTATTTGATCATCTGTCAAACTTAAGGATCAAACATGTTTTAATTTATTTATTTATGAAAATGGATCTCTCAAGAATCGCCCAACGCATTAAAATTTCCAAAATTTAGTACACAAATGGTGATTCAAATTTGGCTGCCCTTCTGGATCCATACATATGTCCAGCCCCCAAAAAAATGGAAGCCAAATTCCGTTTATAGTAAATAATCCCGAATATACTATATAAATCGGTGCGCTCTTTAAACTAGAGGTGGGATTGCGCCTTATTTCTTTGAAAGCAACAATGGCGAGACGGTCATTGCAGGTAATAACAGCCTTGAGGTGTTTAGAAAAAGTCCTCCATCTTACACCATACGCCCATTTTTCTTAGACCAGATAAGATTCTTAGATTTGAGAATCCTCAACTTAAAATTTACAAGAAGGTAGAGCTGTTCTCGCCTATGCCGACCTCTTTATGACTTTCATGATCATGCCAAAATTGTGGTATTCCTTTTTAGAATTTAAAATTTAGACAAATGATTAAAATGGCATAAGTTAAGTTGAAATATTAGGTGTAGTATAAAGAAATCCATTACTTTTCCAATAGATGGCGGTATTTATCTGTATCTCGCGCTTTATAACCCCAATCGGGTTCCGCTAGATGGCGTTAAAAAGGTGATATTTCTTACCAAATAAACTTTTCTGGCAGTTTTGTGATTGTTTGATTCAGTTTTGTTTGAACGTACTTCAAAGATGGACACTAGCAAACGGACATTTTTCCGCAGGGGACGAGCCCCGAGAAGGTCGACCAAAATCTTCCATTGATTACGTCACTGTAGCTTTGGTGAAATCCAAAATTGACGACGATCTTATTAAGCAGTCATCTGGGATACACGAATAAATCTGCTCCATGGGTACCACGAATTTTAAATGAGGCCCAAAAAGAGGCTCGAGTGTATTTTGCTCAATTTTTCCTGAACAGTCCTTACTGGTGACGAATCTTGGTTCTATAAGTGCGATTCAGAAACCAAACAGCAGTCCATGGTATGGAGCCGAACAGGAGTAAGCCCACCCGTAAAATCTAAGCAACAAAACTCAACAGGAAAAGTAATGATGTCAGTCTACTTCAGCCCATCTAAAATCGTAGCCGCTATTTTACTGGGTCAGACGGTAACTACAAACTTGATAATGCAGTCATTTCAAACGCAAAAACATTTAAAAATGTAATGCCTATATTGTGTTCATTTAGTTATCTTTAAAATTGAGTATATGAAAAGTTTTAAACCCTCATAAAATTAATGTTCTACTACATATAAGCTTCTTTATACATCCATACGTATAAAGCCACGCACTCAATATGGATACCCAAATATACCCACACTTCATCACGTAGACAATTAAATTTAATTTCGAACAAATTCCTAACAACTAAAAATATTCAATAATGAAAGCAAGTATGTGAGTCTATCAAGGCCTTCACAGATGCAGGCTGTCTTCACAATTTATTCTCTCTCTCTCTCTCTCTCTCTGAGCAGTAACTGCGAAAATGCTTTGGAATTTTATTCAAACTAAATTGTACCTGAAACGAACAAATACTGACGAAATTACACGGGCGCGTGTTGCAACTGAAGCTGGCTGAGAATGCAAATAGAAATAAATAAAAAAAAAAACAGCCACTTGGAATTTAATACAAAACCCACATAACTTCAACAACTGTAAACAACACTGAAGGCATCCGCTGAAATATCAATTGCAGTTAGCACACTTTGCGGTGGTGCCCGCCCCAGTTTTCTGCCGCTGCAGGCAGCGTCGTTGCTAGTGCCTAAAGACTGCAGGCTGAAGTTTCTATACAATTGTGTCAAGAATTTACGAAATTTAATTGAGAATTGCAAGCACAATAAAACACACACACACACACAAACGCACGCACGTACAGACGTATTTACAATAGCGGTAAATTGTAACACGTATCTGGGTAATAAATTTCGTAACTTGGCACGGAAGCTGTTGAATTAGAAAAGAGAAGAAGAGAGAATGCTGCCAATAAGAGAGACAGCAAAAATAGAGATCCACCGAATGTTATTCTAAATGACCGAACTTAGCCGAACGTTAACGAATTTAAATATATATATATATTTTTTTTTTTGTTGCTTGATAAGCGCAGGGTTATGTAATCTGCCTAGAAGTAAAGTTTGTATTAGCGAAATGTAATACAGTTAAGTTATTGAGTGAATTATTCCTTAAGAGAGCATCTGTTACTCTCAGCATCAAATCGGAATGGTCATTACTTTACGAGATTTTTCAATAATAACAACCATTTCAGTTTATAACTACAACTCATTTTATCTCATCATACATCAACACATCACCATATTAATAAATATCACATCACAGCTTATCATCGGATGTAATAAGTTTCAGCTGAAGACCTTGAAAAGAAAAGTAAAGAGTGGATCGTTGTAGCGGTAAATAGCTTATTTACGAATAAGTAAGATAGTTTTGCCTAGTTTAGGTATCACAATAAGATGAGAATCCACTACCTCTACGACAGAAAATATATCGGGCTTTATGGATACAGTGAGGAAATACGCCCTCACTGGGAAAGACGTGGTGAATAAATTGTTATTTAGAGGTAACAAAGATATACAACATGTCAGGAAGGACGTTCAGATGCAATCAATTCAAATAAAACTCCAAACTTTTTAGTCTAAAATATATAACTACCTGAAAGAGAAGAGGTAGGCCTATACAAATTTATACAGATAGCCATATCCGCCTGTATTTTCTGTCTGATTGTATGCCTGTCAGTCACTTTGTATGGCTGTCTTTCCGTTCATTTTTTTCAACGCAAACTAAGCGCTCAACTTTCGAGACGAAACTTAGCAGATGAGTGTAATTCTGTAATGTAAAGTTCATTTTTACAGAAGTGGCCAGATCGGTATATTATATCATATAACTCCCGTGGTACTGATTGGTTTAGACAAGTGATTTTGGATCATAAATATTTCAATATATCATCTAAGGACATGAAATTTGTACACATACAAGGTAGTTGGGATTGGTTGAAACCAGTCAATTACACAACAGATTTGTTCAAATATAACATTTTGGGTCCAAAAACTTTAAAAATAAATATGCAATACCATGAATTTGATATGCTTTGAAATGGTTCGGTATGATCGCAGACAGCACTTCTTGCTCATTATTCTTGTGATGAGCTCCGTTATCTAGTATGCTTATCTCAGCATCACTGAAGGGAATTTCGGTTTTCATTGAAAAAATATTTAAGTATTCAAGCATAATTTAAAATTGATTAATTCAAGCTCGAATTCGAACCACAGTGACCGAATATGGACGTAGCATGCTGCGCCACATCACCAACATACTATCTCAATTAGATATTTCCTTGTATATATATATGCTATGTCTGTGCATATACTCGTATGTCTCTCGAAAATTTGTTTGTTTGTATGTGTCGATAAGTGAATGTTGAACACGTTGCCGATGACAGACACGTTGAATGGCTGAGTGACATAGAAACACATAGCTCGAGCTGCTACAAAGGATGCTTCCATACTGTGCATCTGTTGTCCTGCCCCGCATTCACACCACCTATCCAACTACCATTAGCGCATCGTCGTGTCGTCACTTTAAAATACATTCTCTGCTTTTGTACTATTATTGCAGCAGTAAATGTTGTTTTTGCTGTTTTTTTTTTTTTTTTTTTTTTTTTTGACAATTGCCAGCGGTAGGTGAAGTTTCCCATTTAATATCAGCACTGGGTGCTTGTCACATTTTAACCGCCTCTGCAGGTGCACGAACGTGAGCTTTTGTACTTTTGCCAACTACGCTAAAGTGGTGTCGAAATGCGCCCTAAAGTAGGCAAAAGCTTGTTGTGCCCGTTTGCAGGTTGCGTCAATTTGTCGTTACATCCACCACAGCCCACAAACAGGTAAATATGCAACTGATCTCATACATATGTATGTATGTACCATACCTTAATGCGGCAAGGAAAGCGCACAAGTGACTGCTCGTCACACAGCTGTCGGCAGTGCTGCTAATGATGACGGCGATAGCGATGAGAATGTAGCGCCGACAGGCTGCATTGTTGAACGAAATCGAGTCAAGTTGAGTTCTGAGATGAGTTGAGCTGCTCGCTTGGCTAGCGTTTGAGTAGGAAGCGCAGCTGTTGTTGCGCATGTTGGTTAGGTGTTTTCATTTTTTTTTTTTTGTTTTTTGACTATAGCATTGTTGATGGCTTCGCTAACTACGTCACGTTGACAAATTGAAAATTATTTTCGTCTGAAAAACAAAAAGTTTCTTTTGCACTTATCAAACTATGGAGGGAAGGATATAACTTTTTATGATAAAACAATTGTTTTGATTTCCAAAGAGGGTTCTTTGGTAACCCTTATAGAGCTCAAAATATGTATATGTCACTGAACAAATGGAATCCAAAACATTTTATGTTTAATAAATATGCAATCTTCTCTTTCATAATTGGCGTAAGCTCTGTAGAAACGACAAACCAAGGGAATTTAGATCCTTCCCAGCTCATCTTTTGCTTTCTCCACAAGACTTATACTAACTGTTACTACATCGAATACTTTCAGAACGTTCCTTCGGACGACGTGACCCAGCCAGCGGAGCCATTCAACCTAATAAAAGCTCTTCATAGAAATTCATCGGCTGTTTGGAGGTACTTAGAACAAAGTCGTAGGTCTCCCATTTGCTGGAAAAATTACAAAACGCGCACTAGAAATGAGAACCGAAAGTCAGCCAGAACTTACACTTGCCTCTGTGGAATATTATACCTTCTCTTTTTAGCTCTGTAGCTCATATTATTTTCTCCAAAATTAATTTAAACAAGGCAATCAATAAGGGATCATTTAGTATCGGGCCGCATGGAGTGGTTCCTCCAAATGCTGATGACTCCTTTGCTGTTATTCAGCATCAGTTTGCAAAATACCAAATTCAGCCATAACGTCCTAGAGGCAGATCTTCTTGCGCTGTAAAAAATAACCTTAAATCGGCGAAGAGTTAGTGCACTTCCATCCTACTCGTACGAATACTTTCCATGATTTAGAGTATGGTTAATATCTGATCACTGGTGAGTTTACCACGTCTGCAGCCACACTTATAAGTCCCAAAGATGGTGCTGAGGTTGGATCTTTCACACTATAAGCTCTATATTAAGAAGACATGTCCTAATGTGCAAACTACCCACCTTATCATTCTGTTTGAAGATCACGCTCATATTGAAATCATCGTGCATACTCTTGTCCGCTCATGCTCAGCAAATAGTCTGTTACATAAATAGCTCAGCTGGTAAGCCAACGCTTACCGCTGCCAAGAGATTGTTCAAAAGTGTAATGGCTTTTTGAACTGCTTCATAGTTGAGTGTTGAAACATATCCACCACTTCCGCTCCTTTGAAAATTCAGATTCAACAGCTTCGTATAGAGCACTTAATCCATGGTTCCAAAAAGTGGAGAAGTTTTTCCTCATACATAGATCATACACAGATCATCAGAACACTCCCTTCTCCTTAGTTTCATTGGACCATATATTAAATTCAGTCCGAAGTATGTAAGTACAAGTACCAGAGAGAAAAGAGATAGACGCATCAAAACTCAGTTTTTAAGATACTTGAACAATCCTTGGTACACAGATACGGGGGTGGGCCACAGACTATGAAATTTGGTACTATTCACTCGTGCTTGATGATCTAAATCGGAAAACTATATCACATAGACTTCATGCAACAAATTTTTGGGCCTAAATGCTAAGTAACCGTTTTTTATATAGGTTTGTTGACGAGTATACTCAGAGATCAGAAATAAAGGTCTGGTGAAAAATCATTTTGCGTTTCCTTTTATAGGAACTAATCCAAATCCCAGCATTTTTACTTTGGCTTACTACAACAAAGTTGTGTTACTGCCATAAAAAGGGATATAAGGTCTGCAGCGGAGGGTCGTGAGCTGCCTAAACTCTCAGTTCTTTATACTTGCATCAATGGTCAAATCCTCTGCTTCTTCATAGAAAAAAAACACTCTTTTACTACCCACAAAAAGCTTCAACAATTTTCCCAATTTGCCAATCATTTACTCAGAAACAAAAATAACCACTCATACCTTTTTTTCATTGACGTCAAATGCAACAGTGTTAAACGTTTACCTGTAACCACATATCGGATGATTGTGGTTTTGGCAAAGAGTTTCATTTCGAAATTGTCTATTATGTCATCAATGGCAACATTGCAAATTACGTTCAAACTTCCTGCACTGCATGGCAAATGAAACTGGCAATGTTGTTGAGTGGAGGAAAGCGAAAAAAGCAGAAATTTCGAATCAAAAATATTTCAAAAAAAAAAAAATAAATAAAAAAAGAGAAACATGAAAAACTTGCAATGAGTCAAATGAATACCAGAAATTGTGAGTAAAAACGCAACGAGTGACTGATGTTCATAGTGAGTGTTGTGGGAAGAGTGTTGATAGGCAAGGCAAATAGTGCTTGCAATTTAGTTTACCCAAAATGAGAATGATATGATGCTTGAAAACCTTGCATACGCACACGCATGCAATGCAAACAAATTGATGTGTAATTACACAAACAGTTTGCACATTAGGGTGATCCCAAAGCAGTTAATTGGGAAAAATATTTATTTGATTTTATTTATGTAAAATCTTCTTCTTTACTAGTTCATTGACATGTGCGTCATTTCTTTCTTCTTTTCGCAGTTTGACGCAAATTGGAAATACCAAGTACAGTCACATCCTTATTTAGCTGATCTTTTCAACGGAATGAAGGTCTTCCTCTTCCTCTGCTTTCACCGATGAATGCTGGAGGAATCATACCCATCTAAACTACGTAACCCAGGTAGCGTAGTGACTGTCTCTTCATTCGCTGAATTATTTCAATGTCGTCATTCCATTGGCTGCCGTTCTTAAGTCACTGAAACCCCTTTTCTCGAAAATTGCTAACACTGGCTCATCGGATGTCGACATTGATAGGTATGCCTCCGCACCATATAGTAGGACGGGGATGTCTAGAACTTGGGTTTCGTTCGTCGAGAGAGGAATATACTCTTTGATTGCCTACTAAAGCCAAGTAGCACCGGTTGGCAAGAGTGATTCTTCGTTGGATTTTCAGACTGACATTGTGGGTGGTATTAATATTGGTCCCTATATAAACGCAGTTGCAGAAAAGTCGCGAGTGCGGTAACAGTTTGTTTGATGGCAGGAGATATTTCGTCTTGGCCTCGTTTACCAACAGTCCCGTTCGCCGATAATCTCAATGCATCGGCGTACGCCAGCAGCTGTATACTCTTATAAAAGATTGTATCATCTCTATTCTCTGCTCTGCAGATCTTCTCCAGCACTAAATTAAAGAAGTCGCACGACAAGGAATCGCCCTGTCTGAAAACTCATTTGGTATCGAACGACTCGGCGAAGTCCTTTCAAATCCTGACGAAGCTTTTGGTGCTGCTTAAGGTCAGTTTACACAGCCGTATAAGTTTTGCGGGGATACCAAATTTAGACAAAGCTCCGTAGCTGCCATCTGGTCATACGTAGATTTACTATGTCTTTAAGCCCCTTTGATAAGGTCCAATCAGTTTGTTGACAGTGAGTTTTAGTCTTTCACGTAATACGGTCGACAGGACCTTATATGCGACATTAAGGAGGCTTATCCTATGGTAACTGGCCCAGATTACGGGATCGATATATCAATGAGTTATATTATAATTCATAAAACGACATTTATTTTCAATTTTTAACTTCACAAAATTTCTTCCTGTTACTCCACCCTATATTGTGTGGACTTTGCTGAGTAAAGTGCGTTTATCGGTCTCTTTATCAACGACTGTTAACAGCAACAACACTACCAATCATCAACATCATCAACATCAGACGCATCAGAGCAGTGCGGTACGGCGGCAGTATCAGCTATGAAAAGTGTGTAAGCGATTTCATTGAGTCCTTGGCAAACAAAGTTGGCAATCATTCTAGCCACCATTGCTATAGCGTTGGCTGCAACAGCAAATTGGAAAATCAGTTTCTCTTCTGTTCTTTTTTTTTATTTGTATAAACAACAATTAAAATGTTCACAACGTTGATTTTTGTCATCGACAGCTTTGCCAACGTATTCGCACACAGTCACATCAAACCACAAAACTGTGAATGCGAATGCTGGAGTACACATACACACACCCACACACACACAAACTTATGCGTGCTTCTTGGCAAATGAGTGGAAAAAAGTAATTAAATTTTATTGCAACGTCAATTTGTCATCGCACTTGTGGTTTTGTGCTCGTACAGATCTGATGGATTTCTCCCATTGACTTGTGTACACAGTATTATTATCATTTCGTTTAAATTTCCCAAATGAGCCACTAAAAGATGTGAAAAGAAAATTACATTTAGTGCAAATATTGTATAATTTAGAATGCATGTGTGGGGAGGTCGTTATGGTAGTTTCATTGCATGCGAAATTCTCGATTAGTCAACAAATCTGAATTTTTTCTGAAATTCCTTTTTTCAGCATTAAGCAATTTATAAATACTCGAGACTGTCGTTAGGCAAAGGTAAATTAATTCAAATCAGTAATGTTTTTTAGTCCTGGAGTAAAACGACCTTCATCAAACCAAAATGCTTTTCAAACTACGAAATTCTACTAGCCTATTAGTGGACGTCTTAGGACCTGCGCTAAGAAACTTGGATGTGAATACTCCATTGATGAACCTCTTTATTTAGCTGATTTTTGTTTCACTATGACTGGTTATATCAGGGCATCTCGAGTATGCAAACCTATCAAAAGACAAATGGCCCTGTTTTGAATTTTATGCTGAGCTCGGATCTTGTTGGAACCGAATGGGAGGTGATTTGTTGACTATTTACTTCAATGGCATTGCTTACGCGGGCAAGTTATGTCTTACAAAATATTAGCTGTAGTAAAAATAAATCCATTATATTTCCAATAGGTGGCGTTTTTTATCGGAATCTCGTGTTATATAAATCCGATTGGATTCCGCTAGATGACGTTAGAAAGAACCAAAGACCAAGTCTTCACCTTCAAATGAAAATTTTAATTGCAAAAATGTATATAAAAGCACTGCCCCAAGGCTCCAATAACTTTCTTTGCATTAGGCCATTTTCGGCAACCTGAGCGCAAAACGTCTTTTACCATGCCCCTATTAGCATCTAATTGGAACCAATTACTTCTGCCCGGTAGTTTAAAAATGCCGTCAATAATTTATGTTTGAATTAAAAGCACTAATAACTAACCAACCCATCAACAAACACAAGGAAGTTTCGAAGTCGAAGAGCTTCTATCACAACATACAGCTGCAAGGGCTTCTAATCTACTGCGCGCTCCGAGAACTGATGAGGGAAACAAGGCGTATGTGCACTTCTCCAACCTGATGAATGGCAGTGAAAGTGCAATTCCAGGAAGTGGAGAACCCAATTCGCCAATCGCCCTCTTGAAAAATAACTGATAAGGTGCATGCATCAGCTTCGTTACAAAATTTGCCCACCGGACGATTGGAATCTATACACAAAATGGATGATCCCACAGTCTGTGCCAACTAACATGGGATAAATATTTTTATTATCGCATATAAGGTGCAGTCGAGGATATTGTGTGAATGACTTAAGCCCGTTAACAACAATTGGACTTCAGCAATGTGGTTTTAGACCTAGAAATTCAACAATAGCCTAATATTGGAATAGCCCCTTCAAAAGGGATTGACACAGCATTCGCGACTTGACTTCCACCTCACTGTTGTCAGTCGTAAGTTTGAAACCGTAGATAACTTTCTTTGTTTTGGTACAGGTATTAGCTCAAACAACAGTTTCAACCTGGAAATACAGCTTGGAATCACCCTTGCCAATTGGTGCTACTTTAGACTGAGTAGGCAGTTGAAAAGTATAGTCTTCTCTCGGCGAACGATGGCCAAATTATACGAGTCACTCATCGTTCCCGTCTTGTGTATGGTGCGGAGGCATGGACGATGACAACATCTGATTAGTCGGCGTTAAGAGTTTTCGAGAAAAGGTTTTGCGTAAGATTTATGGTCCTCTTCGAGTTGGGAATAGCGAATACCGCAGACGATGGAACGATGAGCTGTACGAAATAAAAGGCAGCATTGACTTAGTTCAGCAAATCACAGCAGCTTGGCTGGCTAGGTCATGTGGTTTGGATATATAAGAATGATCCAACAAAGACCTGGTCGTACTTGGTATTTTCAGTTGGTGTAAAACAGCGAAAAGAAGAAAAAACGTACGATGTTTTCAAACCGGCTGTAACTGCGTAAGCTGTGTCTATGCTAGTAGATGGAAGAATATAAATATTGACACCGATAATCACCGAAATCTAAGGACTATGTCGTATAATCCCCATAGAACTCAGATGTAAGGTTTTGGGCCAAAAATCTATCGGAACGGCAACTAAGAGTATTACTGTAGGCATTCTCAAAAGATCCGTATACTCAAATAAATATTGACCCTGAAAATCATCGAAATCGAAAGGCATAAGACTTTGTTATTTTAACTAATATTCACACACCAACTTTTTAAATGATTTATTTAAATTTTTTGTGGTTTTTGCACTTTTATGTGTATTTTTAATCAACTTTCGCACTGCTAACGATGTAATTGGAAAGGCAATGGACAAGACGGAAAATCCATCGTCTCTAACGTTCTTGGGCACTCTTTTGTTGCCTCACTGTACGCGTAGCAAAGTGTTGGGCATAATTTTGAAGTAGCTTTGATACAAAACTTCTAAGCAACCGGAAGTAACTTTCTCAGAAAATTATAGCAATTAAAAGTTTGTTCTCTGGCAAAAGCAAAATGAAAAAAGATTGTACAATTTTTTGTATTGTTGTTGCAAACAGCTAAACTGGTTTCAGCACACTCGGCAATTGAGCAGTTTTTACTTATTTTGTTTTAGAAAAAATGAATGCTGAAATGGTAGAGAACTGTGGCAAGTAAAACGCGCTACTTTCATTACTGTTGTTTACTATGTGGCAGCGACACCAAACAGTTGTTGCTTACACTAGTCGCCACAATGCTTTCGGACGAAGGACAACAACTTTCTCACTGTAGCTAGTTATAATATCTACAATTTACTGTAGAGTGCTGAGAGTTGTAATTTTCAAAAGTTTTTCATTTAAACAATTTTTTACTTTGGCTTCATTCATTAGAGGCGCTACATTTACTTTATTTTTTTAAATCTCTTTCTTATGTTTGCGTATTCTCCAGCTCTATTACTCTATCAGAAGTGATGAATGATGTCCAATTAAGTAAGCAATTTATTGGTGCATAAAACACAATTTTCTACTCTTATATAAAATAAATAAAAGAATAAGATAAAGTAAAATAAAATAAAATAAAAATAAAATTAGTAACTTTCCTACACAACAAAATATCCTTTTTCTGTCAGCATTCACACAACTTGAGTTCCCCCAACTCACTCCTATTTTTACACGCACATTTACACACGCACGCTTATCTGCAGATCCGCAAATAGTGTTTTATTGAGTTAGATAATTGCATATTATCCTGGAATTTGCCAAAAACGCGTATGCAAGACTCAGCGCTAAACCTTGGCCACTAAACGTGGCTCTGTTGCTTACCTCGTCAGCCAGGCGTTGCTGCCACTTCCAGTTCGTTGCTCAATTTAACCTTGCCATTTATTTTATTTTAGTTTAGCGCCCACTTCCACTGCTTATGCATTCACTTCCTCACTTGCTGCTACTTGACATGGCTCGTGTTACAGCTGTTGCTTCTTTCTATTATACACAAGCAATGCCTAACTTTTCATACCCACCCTCGCACAGTGTATGGTATACGCGTCAGCTGTGTTGAAATTTGTGAAGTCGTGCAGCGCACCCTTCGTCAGCGTCTTTCTAATTTAACGGTTTGTGTTGCAATTGTTGTTAAATATTTTCGTAATTCACTTTCAACGTTGCTCCTAATCTTTTCCAACATTTTCTTAATTTTGAGTATTTAATGAGTGCTAATGTTGTTATAATTACTTTATTTACTGAACATTTTGATGGTAGTATATTGATAGTGCTGCCAATCACTCACCCAATCATTTTCATGCACTTAGGCATTCTCATTGAAAGTTTAGTGGTTAATACCAAATTAAGATATTGGTGAAAAAAGAGAAAATGTATGTATGTATGTACAGATACATTTAATTAAGCTAAAAATCAATGAGCCCATTTCAAGGATGCAAATCAATTTGTAGCTACAATTAAATTTTCATATTTGGTCTAGTAAAAAGAATTCACTATTTTTGCATTAAATCCGATCTACGTCAAATATATACCATTTTCCTCGTTATCTTTTTTGCCATTTTCTCATTATGTCTCTCTTATAGAAACCCCTCGTCCATACTGCCAAAACTTGAGACAAATTTCTAAAACAGTCAAACCAATCGCCATAGACAGAAACTAATGATAGCCCCTTAGCGCAAGGTCCGATGCATGGTGGATGCATAAATCTTCCCCACCAGGTTCTCGGAGCTATCGAAGTGTGTGCGCTGGCGTCATGATGATTAAACACTATCACCCTCCTGTTGGCAATTGCTTGGCGCTTACTGGCATTTGCTTGCTTTAGGCGAACGAATAAAAAGTTTGGCCGTAATGAAGTGACTCATAGTGGATGGATTGACAAGGATCAGTCCCACCAAATACACAATAAAACCAATCCTGGTCTCCAATAGTGTCAGCTCACTGCCCTTCGACCACGACAGGTTTCGTTTGACGTTGCTGTCAGCAGCCCACCTTTTACCTGTCTCCAATCGCTTAAAACTGAGTCGATTTTGGTACCATTGAGCAACGATTCGCAAATAGACACTCGGTCTATGAGGTTTTTTCAAGTTAACTCTTGTAACTTCTTTACGGATGCAGCTAATCTTTAACTCCCAGTTAATCGAAACAGCGCTCGCATGATGGTTAGTCTCGACGGCTTCCATTATTTTTATCAATATATTCGACAATTAGCCAGATGCGACAGGTTTGCTTATAATGGGCCTCTTCAGTTAAGATCATTCTTCGATGAAGTTCCAGATCAATTTCATACATTTTAAGGACCCAACCAGCAAAGACACGACGTTGTTGATGACCGGCCGGCTTGAGTTCTTGTGTTAACTAAACTTTGTAAGCCCTAAGATCCCAGTCTTCATGCAAAATAAAAAGAAGTTGTAACGAAAAATTTTTATTTCATTTTCGATCAAATAAAAAATCTAATAAATATATATAGAAAAAATTTAATTCAAAAGTCGCAAAAGCGTATTGCCATTCGGCAGTTCAGGTTTCTAAAACTTAAAAAAATTTAGTTTAAATAAAAAATTAATTTAAACTTTATAAGTGCGGTAGCCCCTCGGCAGGGAATTGCAACCCTTCCAAGTGTATTTTTCAGATGAAATAAAAGCTCCTCATAAAAAAACCATCAGCCGAGTATTACTTCAACGGTTACAATTATATTTATATTTATGATTACTACTTTTTATTAGAAAAATTAAAAAATTCCTCATTGCTTCTTCTTTTTGCTGTTTAACGCCAATTGTTAATATGAAGTGAAGTCACCTCTTTCAACTTCACCTGATTATGCAAACGGTGCTGAAACCAATTACTACATCTGGGTTTAGTAAAAATAGCGAAAGTTTAAAATTATTTTTTAATATTGCATAATGATGATAATTTCAATAAGCCTCCTAATGATGAATTCATTATAATAAATGAGATACAATAAATTTTAAAAATTTTAATGTTTGCAATATCTGCCTTGCAATTCGTGCTTATCTATGTACCATATTCATTAAACCCATCAACAACAAAGGCGTAGCGGTTTTACGGTGATTGCATAGAAAACTTTATTTCAGCATGGAACAAATAAAACGCTCGCAGCCCGTTGAGACAAATGGTCAACGGAAAGTAAAAATAAAAAGGAAACGTTCTTTTTTTTTTTTGTTTAGGAATTTAATGAATTTTAAATTATAGCGTCCATAACCGGCGGCGAAAGAAGAAAAATTTTATTGAAGTCTGTTGCATAGTCGGCAAACGGGAAGCAAAGCGAAATGAAGTAAAACTAAATAAATAAATAAATACATAAATAAATAAAGCAGCAGCGAAGCGTTGAAAATCCGAAAAAAGCGGTAAAAGACAATAATAAGTTAACTACTCATAATAAAAATATAAATGCATATTTATGCTGTAAATAATAAATTCTGATATTCAATTTATTTTAAAATAAATCGGTAAAGAATTTAATTCGAAAAAGTTTACATCAATAATTTCATTATACATGGCGATAGCAGGATGATATTATAATGGTAGAAGTGTTGATCTCTCATATTCCAAAAATTCTCTTCGAAAAATACGAAAACACACAGCTGAAAATGTAAATAATGTTTATGGTCCGGACAATGTAACAATCAATCATGCACAATTTTGATTTCGTTGATTTCGTTCCGATGATGATATCGTCGAATCTTTCGAGCCATGTTGAGATTACCTAGGAGCCCAGCATAACACAGAAAATAGTTTGGAAACACTTGTAAAAGACTAGATACACCAAAAAGATCGTGATTTCAGTGCCACTTGAGATATCGAGAAAAAACGCCTTTCCATCTGCGAATCGTTATTGAAAATCGACTAATTTCTGCCGCAGATGGTAACTGATAATGAGCAGAAACATCAAACGAAAATGGTTGTGTTCGAAGGACAGTGAGCCAGCACAAGCGATCTCCAAACCAGAGTTGACAGCCAGAAGGGTTTTTTGTGTGTATGCTAGGATTGGCAAGGAATCATCCACTAAGAGATGTTTCTCTAAGGCCAAATTTATAATTTGGGAATATAATATATATATGCAATTCTACCATCTGAATGACAGTTAAGCTCTCGTCAACCGCAAGGAAATCGAGTTTAATCAGAACAGATCAGACACATCGATAGTGACCCACCGGAAGTACCGAGATCTTGATTTGGAGATTCCAATACATCCACCATATAACCCGGACTTCGCACTAACTGTTTACCATCTGTTTTTGTCTATGACTAATAATTTGGCTGGCGAAGAATTGGCCTTAAGATAAGCCTGTTTTCGATTGTCCCAATTTTTTGACAGTAGGTGATAGATGAAATTATACTTTTTCGATCTTTATAATTTTACTCATAAGTAACTATATCAAAGTATTAAGTTTTCTTAACAAAATTAATTCAAACTTGATATTTAAGTTCATTGATAGAACGAAGTCACTGAATAACGCTTAAAAGGTGATTTTTTAATAAAGCTCTCAATGATTACCATTGCTGATCTGAACTAGGTAGCTTAAACGCTCTTTTGGAGAAATCAATAAAATAACAATTTTTCAGATATCCGAACAAAAACCATAAGTTATGACGTTCATATTTGTATGTAGATTTTCCGGTCATACTGAGCTAATACAAAAATATAAATTAATAAATTTTATTTATTTTATTTTATTTTATCTCTTTTATTTTTTTGCAGATACGAGTATGTACCCAGTAATTCTTTATAATCATTTTGCAATTAAACCGAAAATTTATTATAGTGTGAACTGTTATGTTGCAATCATAAAAGCAGCGTCGTCGCCATGTCATAAATAACTAAAGTAAAAAATTGTGCGGTGACACACATACTCGTATGCATTTATGGTACACATTGCGAGCATACCAGATAGCATATAAACACACATACATACACGTATGTACGCCCATAAACTGAAAGCTTTGAGCGGCATTAATGAAGGAGCGAGCCGAGCGCCACCATCATTATTATAGTCGTATTTATTTATGTTAATGTTAAAATTGGTATGACAAATGTCCGCTGCGACCCTCATTATCGTCTGTCGTCATGAGTGTCAGCATGGTTGATATGCGAAAACTGTTCTGTTGTTAACCACAGATAAACTATACGCCGGTGGTGGGCAACACTCGATTGCAGGCGAGGAGGAAATTCACAAAAAAAATATAAAAAAAAAACAAAAAATGCATAAAAATTATGTAATAATGAAATCATGAAATACATGTATTCATGTATTCATGCGTGAGTTTGTAAATAGCATGCAATGCAGCTTAAACAACAACAAGTGCTAACAATATAAATATTTTCAATAACAGATTTATTCTTGCATGTTTATTATAATTACATGGAAAAAGGAAAAAGTTGTTAGAGAGAATTTTGCAAACAAAAAAGATGTCGAAAAGGAAAAAACAACGAAAGTATTTTAATTGTGTTATTAATAAACCATTATGTGTAATTATTGCAAATAACTTATTTTCTTAAAAAAAAATGCGTTTTCGTTGTAAATTGAATTTAAATTTACGGTATGATAATAACTAGAAATGATAATGATAATGAATGCAATACTGACTTTTTTTTTTTTTGCTCAAACAACTTTCAATTTTATGAACATTTTTATTAAAAAAAAGTTACCACAAATAAGAATATAACATTTTTTTTTATTGCAGTTCATGTAATGCAAACAATACGAATGACTTATGCTTCTAGTATCTTTTTTTTATTTGTCTTTCGAACGGCACTCGATTTTTTGTCTTAGACCAAGTATACTCTGGTCGGCCATTTGGAGGTCAATTCAATTGAATTCCTAGGAATTATGAATTATTATTATAACATAAGTTAGGAAATCGATGCCAATTAAAAATCACAAAAACTGGCTTCGGTTCAGAGACTCTCCTTTTGATGAACATCCCACAATAAAGCAAATTTCTTAAACTTATCGCTGATTTGCGCCCGCGTCTCAATAGAGGAGAAGGATACAGTGTGACACCCTCTGCGGGTTAGGGGCTCAAGAATTTACCAGTGATAAGGCATGGCTGTCGTAAGAGGCGACTAAAATCCAATAGTTCCTGCGACAGTCGGGTTTTAATACTGGATTTTTATCCGGCCAAGGACTGTCACTTCCGGCATATTACCAAAAACTAATTCCGCTCATTTTAGTTCCTTTTGGCAAGTAAGCAATTAATAATATTCCCTCGCTATCCTAGAAAATGGTCACAATAAACTTCATTGCCGACTTTTCCACTTTGAATTTTTTTGGTGACCTTTCCCCTTTGGATAAAAATCCACTGCATCGACTTCTGTTGGCCTCGGGATCGTACTGACGAATCCAAGTTTCATCAACTGTTACATCTCTTTAAAAATTTCTTTTTGTTTTTTGCATGAAAGTCTCATAGCCTAGCAGATCATCGAACGTTAAGCTAAGCCATAAGGCCGATAAGCGATACGCCTACGGAAGATAAACGGAAGACAAGACTCCAGCTTTCTAGATGGGCGTACTAGAGAACGACATGGATCATTTTTTACCGTCCCATTAACAAACACACAGAAGGTATCACGTCGAAAAGCAGCAATCAGAGCAAACAGTCTAACAGTTTCCAATTCCTTTTGTATCCTTGCTTCGCGAGGTTACTCGTCATCGAAGTAAAGAAACTGGGGAACAGCACTTCAAGTTCCCTACATAGAGCAACACTACAGTAACAATCGGTTTTTGACAAAAACGGATATAAACGTTCGAATGAAAACAGAAAAATAGTATAGCCCAAAATACTAACTTTTGCAACGTTGTGATCGAACAGGTGAAATAAATACCGATAGTTGAAATAGGAAGCAAGCAGCATTTGCAGACAGAAGGGAGGAAAAGATAGAGGCCAAAATGCGTGAACCTTATTTTTAATATAAACACTTCCTGAAACGAAGAGCAAGACAGCTTTGCTGGAGCCAATTCCTTGTGTTTATCCTTGGTTAATAGTTCCGATTACCGACAAGCAGCCTCTCTTTAGTATTTTTCCGAAAATTCATATTAAAATAATTTCAGTAGTATTATCTAGTGATTAAATTTGTGAAATATTTACAAATACATATTTAAAGGACTCCACCGGTGGTGTTCCAAGCTCTTATACGCAACACTTACAACTACTGCCATAATATCCTTTTATAAGAACTGTGCCATAATATTATATTTCCTTTGCTCTAAGCTATAATTTCGTTTGCCCTACTGCGTAAAAAATATTCTCTTTACACCACGTATGCAACTCTTATATATCTATTTAATGGAAAGCTTCCAGTGCACACCATAATTACGCTCTTATACGCAGCCGCGCTCTTGCTAATAATATTCTTACTCTCCATTCTGTGTGTTCTCTGCAGCTTTTCGTCTGCAGTTTCTCCTTTGAAACGAGCACAATGTTCTCCTTACTCCTGCCGTTTGATGGTTGTTTAATAAAAATTTCAGTTAATAAAAGCTTTGAATTTGTAATAATTTTGTTTGATTCTTTTTTTTTTTTTTTTGGAAAATATAAATATTTATATAAAATTGTTAAACTAGAAATCTCCAAATTATGGAGTTCAAATTCCCTGTCATCATCTCATGAAAAAATTAAATAAATAAAGAATATTTTTGCAAGGTTTCGAAGTATCTGAAATTATTTTTCTTATATAAAATTTATGTTTTTTGTCAAATCACCCCTACTTCATGATTCCTCCTTTACAAAAAAATATTTTGATAAAAAGAAGGGTATTTTTATATTTTTAGAAAGCAGAAATCTCTTATATTATGAATGGATTTTGCCCAAAATTTCTCATGATAGTTTTATGAGTGTTTCTTTTATTTTTCATAAATTCTTAAAGGGCCCCTCCAAAGTACGTCTTTTATTATATAGAGACTTCGGCGTATTTCATCTTTATGTATTGCTCCGGCAATCAACTGAATTGCACTTTTGACAATCATCTCAACCACATTTCGCTTGTGGACTGGAGCCTGGTAGATCCTCTATTTGTGGAACTTATCCACCGTATACACTTGCTTTGATTACTGTCCGGCCACCAACATCTGAGATGGTTCTATTAATATAGTTTCCAACAAATTTCCTTACCACAAAAGTCACTGCCTGGAAAATACTGCAATATTTCCGAAGCCTAAAATTTTGTCTAAGCAAGATCTTGATCAACTCTACATAAAAGATTCCCGCGCACCGTCTACTCTATCTAGTATAGCATGAAACCTTTTTCTCCAGATAAAACGTCTCAAAAGAGTTACCACCGAGGCTCTAGCAGTGAAATCGATAAAAGCCTCCGATCCAAGTAGGTTGAACAAGCTTTGGAATTTAGCGGTTGGAATAGTTCTTTTTGATATCTCTGTACAGAGTGCAGTGAGATGCTCTATCCGATCGAATATCTTGCGGCATAAGATTCTACAATATTATGCACGATGAATTAAACCAAGCCAACGTAGAGTAAGTTTGGCTTAACTATCGCTGGCTAGCAGCGATGCTTGTATCCAGGCGATGGACCCTAGGTAGCAGCTAGTATCTTCTTACATCCCGAATCTTCCTTCCTTTCTTCACTTTGAGCTTCCACTACAAAATTATTTGAAGGACTTGATGTGTTAGTTCCAACCCGTTGAAGCTCGAACTTTGCTGGTCTCATTATCTACATTTAATATTGAAATATTTACAGATATTCAGAGGCTACTTTCATATATCTATTAATGGTTTTGATTACCACCGATGACAGATGATCTTCTTAAGCTTTGGCATTCGAATGTCATGCTGGAGTAAATTATGTTCACATGCCACGATGGAGCGCAGTTACAGTAGCAAAAACATACACGTACCTTATTTATACTCAAAACAGCAAGGGCTTTAGTGGAAAATTCGGTTTGCGCGATAGACTTGCAAGCCGTTACGTAAAAATATATGAAAACTGTCAACAAGCCTTCAAAATAAACTTCTAATTTATAAACTTTTAAACGATTATGATTAGCTTCAGGCTTCTCCCTCGACATATCTGGAGTGTTAAATATTGTTTTTAAACAGTCTTTAATGGATGGGTTAGATGCGATAAGAGAGAGGGTTGACATAAGATTAGATGTCTTGCTAAGCTGCAGGAAGATCCAATCGCAATGGTGATTACACGTCGTGTCGAGGGATGTGTCTAGGGGAACTCCTCAAGGTGGAGTGCTATCACCTCTACTCTGGACCTTTGCTGTTAATGAATTGCCAAGAAGATGGAAGGAGGAGCTGTCATGCTTACAGCCTTTGCGGATGATCTGGCGAATCAGGCATCAGCAGCCTTATATGCTGACAAAAAGATGTTGGGCTACACCTGGGCTCTCTCCCCTGCTATCTCCCACTGGATCTTCATGGCTGTTGTTAAGCCAATACTTTTTTACGATGCTTTTATATGGAGAAAAGGTCTAGACAAAATCACATATATGGATAGGCTGGAAAGAGTATTCAGACTTTCACAGATGGTTCTACAAAGAACGAAGAAGTCGTGACTTCAGTTTACTGCGCCAAACTGGAGATAAGGAAACGTATAAGCTGCCAAGCCATTGCAATATCTTCCAAGCCGAAATACTCCAGTGTATCGGCTTTCAAACGAAAGGAATACACATCTAAGTGGGCCGTCAAGCGGCCATAAGGGCTTTAATTTCATACACCACGAAATCAGCTGTGGTTGCATTATGTACAGAAGAGTGTATATTTACTAAGTGCAAGGCCACACGGCATTAAAAGTAATGAGAAAGCTGACGAACTTGCTAATAAGGTTATCCATTTAGAACAGAACGCAGCATCAAACCTTTCAGTTCCATTCAAGGAAGTGAAGAAAAAGGAAGAAGTAATACTACTTCGTCAGGCAAATAGACTCTTGGAACGAGCTAAGGACTGCAGAGTCGCGAAGACTATGTGTAAAATATACAATACTAAACTCACAAAGTTTGTAATATTTTTTAAGAGACCTTACTCCAGGCTACTGATAGGACTATTAACAGGGCATTGCCTTCGGGCGTCTCATGCCCTTAAGATAGGTCTGATTGCGGACAAATGCAAGGAATACACGGAGACAGTGGAGCACGTAATCTGTGAATGTCTGGCTTTCGGACGACAAAGGCTGTGCATACTTTGGGCAGAAAGACTAAAGGATCTTCAATCAGCAATGGCCAACGACTACTCAAATTCGCGAAAAGAACAACATTGTTCTTAACACTAGAGGCACAATAGGGGTGTAGCAGCACAGCATGTAGTCGGCCTGGCAACACTATGGATGTATTATCGTCTATGTGAGACCCATTGAGTCATCCAGCTTAACATAACCTAACCTAAGTTCCTTTACCATTTTTTTTTTGTTGCTGGTTTCATTGTTTTCATTGGTTGGTTATATAATAAAGCATCGTTCGAATAAGCTCCGTATTTTGTCAATTCTTGAGTGAAAATCTGAAAAGAAAAAGATTTTTGTTCTCACTTTCCTTCAATATTTTCAAAATCGTGCTAGAATCCTAAAATTATTACAAGTAATCTCGCTTTTTTTGATGATTTTTTTTTCGCAGCGATACAGCAGCGATTTGGTAGGAAGCAAAGAGTATTAAAAAAAAAAAATAAAAATAAAATAAATGTCCTACCAATAAAATTAAATTGTCACAATAATGGACTCAAAAGAAACAACTTTCTTTCAAAAATTCCTGCTCTCTTATGGGAGCTTCATACTTAATCTACTTTACACCTGTTGGCTGGTATTAACTTTTTGTTGCAGCGCCTAATCCACAACTTAGAGAGTGTTAGAATTTGTGCACTTAAAACAATCAACACAACACACCCGCACGCGTTGTAAAGCCTTTTCTTCTCACTTAGCGACATATAATTCCAGCTTAATATGATTAAACTGTAAATAAAAGCAAGCGCTTCGTGACTATGAGTTTTTAAGCCAAGTAAAAGCAAAAGCAAAACAGGATGAAAAGAGGAAAAGTTCAGCATCACAGGCGGTCAGTCACAGCCAAAGTCAGAACTCCATTTACTTGTTTGCTGCAGTGGAAAATCCTTTGAGCTGCAATTGCGGCCAGCCAGCCCACCAACAATTACAAAGAACTGCAGCGCGAGAAGGATAAAAAAAAAGAATCGCACAGATAACACAAACACACATACACACATACGCGCGAGCACAGGATATATATGTTATACATACATAACATACACACTAGTCCTTACATACCAAGTAAAAGCATAAAGACCAAGAGCTGAGCGAAGTGCGAAGTGTGAAGTGTCGAGAAATCTCTCATAATCACAGCCTTCCTACTTATCCCTTCAATTATCTGTAAAGTGTGCGACAAAAACAAATGAAACTGGCATAAAGGCGAAAACCGTAAATGCAGAACGGAGTGGAAATACAGTGCGCATCGCATTTTAATTGCAGCAACGGCTACTACTACTACTAGTAGTATGTATGTAAGTACTCTTCCACCACGTTGGTCATGAGTGGTAGCGCAGGTGACGGGCTGAGATGTAAAGTTGAGCTAAGTGAGTTTGAAGTCGCTAGGAAGGACAGTAGTTGTGGACCATGAGGAAAAAAGGATAACCGCAATTATTTTCACTTTTTCACGCTTGTTGTTGTTTGTTTTATTGCATTTTATTTCATACATTTCATACATTCCTTTCTCCTGATATTTTTGCACTTTTTTCGCGCTTTTTTTGCACTTTTTTTCTCCCCACTTTTCTGCACTTTTTCATGTTTTCATTTTTATTACATCCTTTGTTACGATTTCTGTTTTGTTTTGCTGAATTTGTATGCCTTCATGCATATGTATGTAGGTATGTGCTCGAAGAACAGCAAAGCGCCACTGCAACGGAAACAGAAAACAGAAAACAGTGGCAAAGACAAGTGGCGCAGCCAGTAGCCGCAAGCCTGGGCGGTGAGAGCAGTGAGACGACGTGAAAATGGTGGGCAAAATATGTACACAGCAGCGAGCACATATCGACAAGAGCACAAAAAAGAAATTGCAAAAAAGTATCAAAAAAAAAAAAAAAAACAACTACAAAAACCACAAAAAAATACATAAATATACACACAAACAAAGAAAGCAACTAACAACAACAATAATATTCGCTAAAAAAACATAAACAGAAACACAGAAAAGAGAATACAACAGCAATAAAAATATAACAACAAGAGATAAACTTGTATGTAACTACTTGTAACAGCTGCAACAACAGCAACAACAACAACAACAACAACAAACGAGTGCTTAACAGTGTGCGGTGCAAAAAGTGCGGTTAAAAAGCCGTGCAACAACAAAAAATGACGTGCAAAACCGCAAATGGAGCAACGAACCGCCCAAAAGCCACTTCAAATATTCCACTTAACGCGGCCAAAGTGTGCTGTGCCGCACCGACGACTACCAGCGAGGTACCTCTGTGTTGGTTTTGGCCACAAGAAGGCAGGCAGTGTTTTGGCTCTGGTCACAATGATCATTGTTAAAAGATTCATACAGCGCGGGTGGTCTGTCTATGGGTAAGTCACGTAAAGTATGGCAATATACTGTTAAAAAAAAGTAAATATATTCAAAACGTTGACGACAAAAATTATCATTAACGGTTATGATGTTAACCAGCTCTTTCTAGGTCGCTGATTCAGTACTATAGCCTGTCAGCCGGTCGAGTTAAGTTAAAAAATTGAAAATATATACACATACTCGTATAAATATTTATTTAGTAAATAGAAAATTAAATGCTTACACAGGCTACGAAAATGCAAAAACAGGTTCCAATGACCTATAACCAGAGATGCTCAACTAACAGAACGATGCCATTACGTTTTGTTAATATGAAAAATATACTTAACAAAATTATTTTGGTTCGTTTCGTCGCCATGTTATCGAAACGAAATGAAATTTTTTATGTAAAAGCCCCACAAACTCATTGTTAACGTTAAATTAGAAATAGCTGCTTGTTATGATATCAACAGCAAACTTCAACTTTAACATTTTACATTATCTGTTACCGATTTAACATTAATGTCAGCATTGCATTTCGGGAAAAAACGAGATAGCATTTATTTCGATAACTGCTTTGACGATAATATTTCCAAATGTTTCAATCCTATCGTTTTAAGATTAAAATTATTGGGAGTGATATTGAACAAAGTTTTATAGAAAAATAATCGAAATAAATTTAATTTTTAATATTTTTTCAAAATAAAGGAATAATTATAAATTAATTTTTTAGGTTATGTGCTAAATTTTCACAATTCGCAAGTTATAAAGTTTCTGTTTAGTAAAGTGTGTTAAAAATTTAACTCATTCCTAATCAAAAAAAATATTATTTATTTTATTATTTTTTACAATCAAGCTCTTCATGCCTGTATGATCGGATTTAAAAAGTGGTATTTAAAAATTCTATTTCAGATTAGATAAAAGTTTCCTCAAGACTGGTTCACTCTTGTAGCTATTTGAACAAAAAAAATTGAATGGTGTAAATTAATCGGTTGCTGTTGAATTTAATAAAATAAATTAACACAGGTAGTATCAAACTAAAAATTTGAACAGCTACACCTTTTATTGCCCTGGCTTTCAATATGTACCCTACATTAACAATTGTCTAACAGTAAACGAAGCTTTAGAAATATAGATGTTAGTAAAACAGAGATCAAAAGCTCCCAAGGACGTTTATGTTACTAAAGCTTTATTGCTAATTAATTCTAAAGTATGGCTGGATAGTTTGAATGTCGATCAAATCTAATGTTATAAATTAAATTCAAAAACTTCATACCTTTCGTGACCATATCAAAGTTATGAATTTTCATATCGGAAAAATTTATTGAAGTGTGCTACGAGTATGACCTCAGGATACCAAATTTCTTGCTTGTAAGAGGTTTGCTTCGATATTTCGAGATTAGAGAACTTACTTACTTACTTTACTGGCGAGGGCACCGCTTCGGTGGTTATAGCCGAGTAAACAACATTGCGTCAATTGGAAAGTTGGTTATTTATTACGCAAAGGACCAAAAATCTTAAGAAAAACCTTTCTTTCGAAAACTACAAATGCCGAGTCATTGTTCAGGCCTTCGCACCATATAACAGACCGAAAGCGATAAGCAACTTGTATAGTTTGGTCTACTTTCGTCGAGAGAGGACTTAGCATTTCAACTGCTTACTCAGTCACGAATACTTGGAGCCAAGCCGCGAATACGATGACTGTTTGTTTGATGACAAATGCCTTGCCCTCATTCACTGCCAGATCCATGCGATTCACTCCTTACCCAATCTGGAGAAAGCAGAATGTCAGACTTTTAACTAAAACAAAACAGTTTCTGTGCCTTGATTTCAATTATTGTTCTGCATATTAGGGATACATGTTATGCTTTTTTATATTAGGTTTTTTTTATTGAGCTGCTCTATGTTACGCCAGGTTACTTTATTTAAAAACTTATGTCCCGCGAAAACTTTGTGGCTCTTATTGTTCTACTTTTTGTTTCATACGTCTGCTTTAAGTAAAAATAGAGCAACCCAGAGAGCACGATTTTTTGCTCTGACTTTTTTGGTAGAGTAACTTAGAGCAGGCAATAAGATTTTGTTTTGATAGACGCGATTAGAAAACAAAAAAGGACAGAATGTGACTATGGAATGTCGGTAAGTTAACATTTTTCTATTATTATCTTAACAACTCTCCCTTTCTATCTCTCTCTCTCTCTCCCTCACTTCATCTCTATCTCTCTCTTTCTCTCTCTTTCTTTCCCTCTCCCTCTCTCTATCTCTCTCTCTCTCTCTTCGTATATTGCTGGCCAGTGTTGTCTATCATCCTATAATCTGAGTTCCCGGTCATAAGAACATTCTCGGTAACATCAAAACTTTGAGTTAATACTCACTATCTTACGAAGAACGCTTAACATTTTCGTAATAAACAAGAACAACGGACTTATTAAAGTCCACCAAAGTCAAAGTCAAAGAAGAAAAAATATATATAATATTTTTGCCACAATATATCGATTACAATGTGAGAAGTATGTATCAAAAATTGCTCTGCACTTAAAGAGAACAAGGAAGCAACAGGTTCTTTCACGGTGTATGCCCAGCTTCCTTACAAATTCGACATAGGGCACTCGGAAGTCATTCGATCCATGTCGATTGATGCTGAATCAAGTTTCAAAAAAATATAACTCTTTATTTTATGGCTTCTTTAGTTTATATATACACAAATGGCGCTTTATAACCGCTGAAGCTTTTTACGGTAGAAAATTATACAAGGGGATGGGGCTTAGTTTTCTAGTAAACGCCGTGGAAATCAAAGAAACAATCGACTCATTGCTTCGTTTTTGTTTTCTGACAGACAGGCTTGGTTATGACATTCTAGGAGGATTATTTTCCCCACAGCATCTATTATAGTATACCGACACTGAGAAAAATTTTCATTCGAAATACCTTTTTATTAAATTTCAACTCACAGCCCCCTAAAAGATTTCCAAAAAATTATTCTAGAACTAGTTTTTTTTTTTAAATAATATCTATGCTACCCCAAAAACGTGCCAACAGTGCAAGGTCGAACCAAATAACTTTTACTTTTTTTGGATTAATTTTTGTATCAAAATCTCTCCAAAATGGTGCAAGTGAAAGAGTGTTGCCCATAGCCACTCACTTTGTGCCGTAAATCCAATTAAAGTTCTCACGCCATTTCCCGCTTTGCAGCTCGCAGCAGAGAGGCGTTATAATATCGTTGCGATTGCAAAAATTTCTATTTACTGTTGCATTCGGTGTTGTAGAATAATTTTTTTCTGTTTTTTTTTCTTCTCTGTTGCTGTTGTTTTGCAGCTAAACGTGCAACATGCACAAAATACACAAAATACACAAAACCCCAGAAAACCCTCAGAGTCACGAAAAAACACGCACCAAAGTGAAAACTGCAAAATGCCAGACAAAGCGCGGCGAAAAGCAAAAAAAAGGCGAAAAAATGGCGAAACAATTTAAAACAATCATAAAGCGAGCAAAGGAAAAAAACAAATTGCACATAAAAAGAGCAATAGCGGAGAAAAAGGCAAAAAAAAAACAAAAACAAAAAAATAAATATTAGATAAAAATTTGAAAAAGCGCTTTTTCACCAAATTTCACCGCCACTTTGCTGTTTGTTGCGCTTATGATTTAATGCACGTAAACACTTAGTGCACGGCAGCAGACAATAAAAGCGTGCAGCAGCAACTGCAATAAAAACAATAATAACAACAAGAAAAGTGCGCTAACATTGTTAGCTAAAGTAATAGAAATGCTGTCGAGCAGAGCGTTCGCAGTTGCATGGTTAGAGAGCCACTGCTCAGCTCGATTGGCTGGCTCAACCACGATTGGCCACTGCAGCGCTTAGTCATCAGAAAGGCGCTACTTACAAGTAAATGCATCTACATATGCAAACTCATGTACATATATGTACATGTATGTGTGTGTATAACTGTAAAAGTGCACTTACCCACTGCGCGGCCTTTATGTCCCTACAGTGGTGGTGGCATTGGTTTTGACAGCATTTTGATAGCGGTCCTAGTTGCGATCGTCATCAACGGCATCACCAGCGGACGCCCATTACCACACCTTTGTAATTTACCACAAGCTTAGGAAAATTCCATATGCAGCGCAACACGGTTGGTTAGTTGGTTGGTTGGTTGGTTGCTTACCAAGCTTCGTTTTATATTTGGTATATACTAGTATATGTAAGTATGAATATATGTATGTATACATGCCTTGGCGTGCTGGCGTCACTTAAAGCATAGCCAAGTTGAGGTCACTCTAAACCTTGTTATGTCGACCCCCTGCCGACACTCACTCGCTGCCCGTTGTTCGCTGTTCGCTGTTTGTTGAGCGTTGTGTGCGACTTGTTTACTTCGCAAACAAGTCACGTAAAGAATCAGTGGGTAGCAATGTGAGCATAGCGCTATGACGCAGCTGATGCGATATGTTGTGTGAAGAGACTGACTGTTAGTCAGCAGCACAGAAAGACAGACAGGCAGGCAGGCAGATAGGCAGGCATGGAGGAGTACTTGGGGTAGTACGAACCGTGTGGATGGACAGCTAAAGTGGACACCAGTACAAAAGAGCTCTGTCAGGCATATCGAAGAGAGAACCAAACAAGTAGTCATCGAGCTCGTTTATCAGCACGAGCAAAGGGGCAGTAGTATGAAATGTTGTGTGTAGTATATTGAGATCTGACGCGTGTCCTGTATGAACGAGCAGGCACTTAATGCGTTGATTGTTAGAATTGATGGACACACTGAAAATTACATTGCATTCGAGTGGCAACACAAAGAAATGTATCACGTGGTTCTATAGTCGCAATATATGTATATGCTTAGTTATTCTGTAGTTGTATGGATTTTTGATTGGCGTTATAATATTATATTTTGCTTTAAATTATCTCTAGGTCGACACAAGAGAGCTTTTTGATGCTGTTTGGTGTTCTGAAGCTCAACTGCTCTCTTTGTCGAACTTCGTTCTAACAAAAGTAATAAAATGCACTTTCTTTAAACCATATCTGAATAATTGGTTGGAGCGGACTATATGATGAATTTTTCCGATTTCGATGTAAAATACCAAATATTTCGTCTTCGAATATCCTTTTGACGGATTTTTTCATTTCCAATTGGGGCCCCAGAGTACGTAAAAGATATAATCCCGATTTCCATAATATTCGGTGACAATATTTACTTCCAAATACAAACGTATAGTACAAAATTTCATGCGCATAAATACTATTTATTGGTTTGCGTACAAACAGACGGACAGACGTAGATGGCTGAATCTACTCAAATCGTCATTCTGATGCGGTCGATATAAATTTCGATTTCGCCCACAGCTTCAACAGAACACAGAGGCATTGGCGATCGGTCAACGAATTAGCAAACAGAGGAACTTTCTTAACCATAGCACAAGCGAAGGTGGCATTCCTCTTCACCGGGACGGTGAGGAGGCAGATCTGGCGGCTGACCGACTAAAGGAAATAATATTTACTCCTTCTTTGACTTAAAATCAGAAAATTTGCCATGTCATACGAGTAGCATTTAGTCAACGGAACAAAAATATTAAAAAGGTTAAATCTTAGGAAAAACGTCTCGCGATCTATGTTGCGGTAGCGAAAAACGTCCAAAAAAATATCAACAAAAACGAGTATTTCAAACAAGCAATTTATTGAGTTTTTGCATTCAAATCAACAGCACAGTTTTAATATTTTAAATAAGGAACTATTTTAACAATGCAAAAAACCTGTTCTTCGCTTTCTTTCTTCAAACGTTCTTTATAAAATAAATTAAAAAATGGTGTATCGAAGATGTATATACTAACTCTTCTTTAAAATTTGAACCTTTTTAACGAAATAAATTAGATTGAAACCATACTTAAAAATTCAGCAATGTTTTTAAATTAATTCAAGGTTAATAACATAAATGTAAAATTGAATAAATGAAATCTTCAGTTTCATTTAGCACCAATCTTATTAAGTTTTATATTAGGCGGTTGCGGTAGGTGAATGGTTAGCATTGCGTACTGCCATTCGAAAGACTCAGGTTCAAACCCTGGTATCATAGCTTAGTATAAATTGTAGGTCCCTCGATTTGATGGAAAAACATCAAGACGTAAATCCACAAATTGGAGGAGAAGCTCGGTCGAAAATCGCTGTAGCGGTTGCAAAGCGCCAATTATATATACATATACGTGTATATAATCTGAATTAGCCTATTTGCAATAGGAGCAGGAAAGAACTAAAAAAAGAAGATGAAAAAAGAGTTTATCAAGTTTAATTAATATCTCAATTTGTACTTCAGATATGCCCGGAAAAGTCATGTTTCCGCTGACAAGTAACACCTTGACCGAAAATTTTTTTTTTTTTTGCATTTTCGTTAAGTATAATATCTTAAAAATAATCTCTGAAAATTTCAAGTTAATCCGATAATTCGTTTTTAAGTTATTCGACAAATAACAAAGAGAGCTCGGGCCTTTCAAAGCGCTGTTGTGAAACTTTAAACGCGTTTTTCTCAAAACTATGTTTTTTGAACTGGTGGCAACTGTAACTCGAAAACCGCTCAGTTGATTTTAATGAAATTTATACAGCTTGTAGAATACATAATAAACTCGGGCTAGATCGAAGGATTTTTATTTTGTGAAAAATTTCGATTTTTTAAGACCAATTAACAGTTGATTTTTTCCCAAAAATCTAGAAAAAAATTTCCTGAGGCCGCCATTTTGTTAATTTTTGAAAAAAAAATAAAATCCTTCGATCAGGCCCAGGATTATTTATTTATAAAACTATTTTTTTTTATCCGATTGATTTCAGATGAATCTCCAAGGACTTATGATTGTCACCGCAAGGACCTTTTTTTGGAGCTGGGTTAACACAGACAGCTGTAACTTCGGAAATAAATTTTTTTTTTTTTCGAAATTTTCGTGACTTCAAGTCAAAACATTGTTTAATAATACCATATCACTACTTTTGTAAAATAAAATTATTTAATAGCAAAAAAAATACTGAAAATTCTCATTTTTTCGTGCCTCTGACTACCCCTAACCCCTTAAAGCCATTTTTCACTAGTTATTAAGATTCTAAAGGATATCTTTAGGCCTTGAAAATTGATTCAAATAATAAACTTCTTAGGTGCTACAAAAAACGACGAACAGACGAACGAGCGGACCGCACTGTATTAATGTACAATACCTTAAAAAAATAATCGGACTGTAGCTCTCAAAAAGTTTAAAACTGGAGCTGAAAACTATAAACTTCAGAAAAGCAGAAAATAATTACTGAAATCTTGAAAGCTGTATTAAATATTTCAGCCGCCTTGTCAGAAAACGATGTAGGCCTTCCTATGGAAGCCAAGGTGCTAACCAAAGAATTTTTTTTTCTTTTTTCACGGAGCTTGAGTGGCTGAAAGTTTTTTAGTCCTTTAGTTTTATTTCACTAATGAGGTAAGCAGTGTGTACTACTATTCACTAGGCCAGGGTTCGAGTGCAGCTCTGACTAATATCCAAACTTATGGAAAATGTAACCTTATGCCTACCGTAAACATAAAATGGAATAAAAACTTTGGTGAGAAGAGCGAAAGACTCATTAAAATTTATCATTTTAGCCGTGGTCTTGTGTTCGTATGTAAGTATATTTTTATGATAACTAGTCTTTCAGATTTTGAGATATTTCAACCAAACTTATAGAACAGATATATTTTTGTACTGCATTATCCATCTGGCGTAATCGACTAGATCAGACCACTATAACATATCGCCGCCATATAACTGATTTGTGCAGATAGGAGAACTTATATTTAACCCTTGAATAAAATACCAAGAAAATAGATCTACCTTCCTATTTAAATTGCGGTCGACCGTCGGTTGAGAATATCAAACACTTTGAGTACATTTCTGATATGAGAAAATCTTCTCATAAAAATCCATAAGTATCAAACTTGATTACGTACACAAACTTGATTTGGAACCCTATATCCTGCTCTCACGCTAGAGAATACATTTTTTAAGTTATATATATTTCAGTTACATCAACACAAAAAAACTTAACTTAATGGCAACAAAAAAAAACATTTTAAATTTAAACAATTGCTCAAAAAGTTATTTTTAAATTTTTCAATTATCTTCTACAAAAAACAAATAGATTTGTTAAGTTCATCTTCGACTAAAGCATCTTTGCATAGTGGAAATGTTTGCATGTCAAAAATTTAGCAAATTATTGTACTTTTCACATGTAATTTCTGACTTTTGTTGCTGCTAATTTTATGATGCCTTTCAAAGCTGTACGCCTACACCGGCTAAAATACGCAAAAATATACGCACAGATGTACATATGTACACTGCGCCCAAACGTTGTCGGACAGGAAACGAAACAACATAAGCAGCTTGCCACTGTAAGCTCAATCTCGTACGAAGTAGTAGGTTCAGCATCACATATGCACACATATGAATCTATGTGTACATGTGTGTTTGCAGGCATGCGAACAAGCAATTTCAGCAACAGATGCGGCAACTCCAGCAAATTGCAGCTTAGATTGGCTAATTTCAACGGTTCTATCGCTCCAGTTCCAGCTGCAACTCCAACATCAGTTCAGTGGACGAACAGCCCAAAAGCTACTCGCATTACCTTTTAGATGTTTGTGCGTTTGTACGCAATTACTTATTTAGGTATACATGTTGTTGTTTGTATGTATGTGTGCACCGGGTAGTTGGAGAGCTTGTTGCTTAATCATGTCTTAATGCCTGCAGCGCTATTCTTTCACTGCTTGTTGTAAGCGAAATGAGTAGTATAATGTACTTATAAACTTCTAGCTGCAAGTCAGTTAAGAGTTTCTACCATATGTACGATTGTACATACTCGTATGTATGTTTATTCTATAGCAGAGTCAGATTTATGTTAGCAAAATCACCTTGTTTGCATGGGTAATTTTTATTGTGTTCAACCAAATATTTTTCATAGACGAGTTAGAAATGGACATTACAAGATGTTGGAATTGATAGCGAAAACCCCTTAAACACATTTAAGACCAAGTCAATAATAAGACATGAGTCGTTTTTCCTTTATATATTGATATTTTTCCTTCCAGTTTATACGTATATTAAGCTGCCTCCGAACGGCTTAAAGTTTTTTTACGAGGAGCCTTTATTTCATGTCCGAAATACACTCGGAGGGCGTGAGATTAAAATCGCTACACCTTATTCCTTCAGTTTTCCAGATTGTCTAAAACTTCTAAACAGTAACTGTCAACAATGATTTGAGAGCCAAAAAGGCGAGTGCTCACCGCTATTATATTTTGTCTAACCTTCTTCAAAACCATTCTTCCTCTCTTTGCTTTGTTATAGAGCCTGAAAAAGCCGAACATAAAAGTGATATTTGTTTCCTGGGTCACCTCTCCAGCTAAAATTGGTTCTGTAAGGTAAGAATCCACTCCAGCTCCAAAACGGAGGCTGGGTTCGTTATTTCCTTGCATTTCAGTAGATCTGCACATAAGCTGGAAAAGTTGAAGATTTCGCTCCAAGTTCTCAGTGTAGGCTGAATTTCTATAAGCAATTCAACTTTAGAAAAATATTTTAGCCTCTTTATGCTATAGTTTTCAAATTGATCGAGCTTCTCATTACAACTCCAAGTATCCTTATCATAAGATGCAATCGACCATATCTTTGTAAAATAAGCTGATCTCACCTTATAACCTTTGGTACCGAATTCTACGCTTAAGCAGGATTGCGCTTGGTCCAGGTGGATCAAGAATGGCATCAAAATAACTAACATCATTGGAAAGAAAAATACTAGATAATAAGAACTTCTTTTCTCTCTGTATGGTACTTGCAATATTAGTTGTATAGTGATAAATTGGAATCTATACAAAAGCAATTCTTATTACTTGCGTTGAGTAATTTAAACTGGAATGCAAATAAGAAACTTCATTCTTTCAAAAGACTTTGCGGCTCATTAATCTGCTTACACTCTATAGTCGTAGAAAGATGCTTGGAGGCATTTTTCATTGTGTTCATGCTGCTCAGATGTTTGTGCAACGATTTCAATACTCATTTCGCCGGCATTGATTTCTCTGACTCTTACTGCGTGCAAATAATAATTAAGTAATTTCCTTCTCCCATTTCATATGTAGTTAATAGCAGTTGATGAATAAATCTATAGCTGTTTAGTGGAAGAGGCAAGTGTAACCACGACCTTGGCCGATCAGTCTCGGATTAAGGGCAGTCGACAATGTCACTGATTTTCGGTCACCAATCTGTTGGATTCTTCGATTATCCTTCAAACGCGCTCCTCGATCGGTCAGTTTAATATCTCTCGCTTAACAGTGAGTCCTTATATCCCATGCTAGAAGTCAGAGTTATAAAGAACCCTTTATAATACCTTCTGCTCAAATATAAACGAGACTTTATCCATAACTCGACAAGGACAAGACATATGGCCATACTTTTTTTTGCTTAGGTTGGCAGGACTGTTATATGTTTACATGTCAAATTTAAGCGCAATCTGTCACATAGTTTTTTTTTTTTACGGCACTATAAACAAGTCAACCTCGAGTGTGTTTTTCGAATTTTACTATGGAAATTTAATGAAAATATTGCAGAAGGCATATGGGGAGTCTTGCCTATCACGTGCACGTATTTTTGATTGGTATAAGTCGTTCAAGGACGGCCGTACATCGCTGGAGAACTTGCCCCATGATCGTCGTCCAGCAACGTCAATAAACGAAGAAAACGTCGAAAAAGTAAAGAAAATCGTCGTGTGACTGAAAGAGAGATAGCTAGTGAGCTCAACATATCAAATGGATCCGCTCATAGCATTATTCACGATGTTTTGGGCATGAGACGTGTGTCTGCTCGACTTGTTCCAAAATTGTTGCTCATACGTCTCGTCTTGTACGCGATTATTTGACCAAAAACAACGTAAATATTGTTCCGCAAGCACCGTATTCACCCGACATGGCACCGTGAGACTTTTTAATTTTCCCTAAACTCAAATTGCCGCTTCGTGGAAAGCATTTTCAGTCGATTGAAGTCATAAAAGAGAATTCGAAGAAGGAACTGAAAGCCATACCTAAAGCGGCCTACCAGAAGTGCTATGAAGATTGGAAAAAAAAGGTGGCATATGTGTATCGCCTCTAATGGTGACTATTTTGAAGGGGATAAAATAAATATTGAAGAATAATTAACCGTTTTTTTTTTTTATTGAGCCAGTCTCGTTTATATTTGAGCAGAAGATAATACAAAATTGAAGTTGATCATGTCGATGACGAAGTAACGAAGGTAGAATACTTTCATGTGAAATACCATAGTGCACATATTGTACTTGGCTGATGTCTTGTATACCATGTGGTCCAACACACTCGGCCTGTGTTTCATTATGAAACCTTATGAAACATTGAATTAAATCAGTGAAGCTGTACTTAAGACACCAGATGCACTTTCCACAGTAATGAAAGCTTATATCTCCCACAAATATCTTAAACATAAATTGCATAAGTCAGTAGATTAACGGAAGAATCAGGAATATTAGAATGTACTCATAATATCACAACAAAACAGGAAGGCTAAATCATGCTGCTCTCTCAAACCATGAAAAACAACATCGAACAAGCAACTGCCTGACTCGAAAATATACTTAACACAGAGTTTGTTGTCTTAACTACACATAAAGTTTGGAACCTCGCCGTGAGTTTATCGTACGGCAAATCTTTGCGGTGGTTCTGCATAAAGTGTGTACTGAATCAATACTCTACTATGTTTCATGTTTGCTCTTGAAATAGGTAACAATTTAGAATGAATTTGGCAGAGGATGGGTGTGCCGTAGATAATCTGCGTAGATGATGTTTATAAATTAGTCATAAAAAAAAATAACTGATGACGTCACCTGGAAACAGTAAATATATCCAAAAAGAATCGAAAAGCACCAGTTTGGAAAAAACAATGAACACGCTAAAGTTTTAAGGCTAACAGTAGTTGCCAGTTCTCGGCTTTTGGCTTAAGAACGCTTACTGTACAGTAGCCGAACAGTTATGCCTTGCAAATCTTTCTCTCAAAAGCTCTTAATGCCGACTTATCAGGTCATATCATCATCCAGGCCTCCGCACCATATAAAATCAGGTCTCCTGTTATGCTAAGAATACTTAAAGTTGTCAATATTTACGACATCATCCAACTACCGGCACACATATCGCTTAAAGAGATAACCATTGGCTCGTGCAGTGGGCATCCCAAGTTCGGATCCAATTCGGACAAAAGTTTCTGGAAAAAAAGAAATCTGATGAGGAAACGTGGTGGTTACCGAAATAGCAGCTATAACTTCTACTGTCCAAAACTGTTGTTGTAATTTTTTCACTATTTCCAAAAAATATTATAAATGGTCTGAGACAGTTCCATAAAAACTATACCATAAACCCATAAAATTAATTTAAATAAATAATTAACTGAATTTCTAAAGCGGTAGGGCAACTCACTGAATGCATTTCCGACTTGAAATTAAAGCTCCACAAAAAACTATCAGCCATTCGGGGGCCGCTCAGTAGTAAGAGCTCGGTCGAAAATCGCATCGGCGATTACAAAGCACAACTATGTATATAAATTAAAATAACCAGAGGATAAAGAGTCACATTGTCTGAGACTACGAGATTATTCAGTATCGAGCCACATGGAGAGCTACCTCCTAACCTAGTCGACTTTTTGTATTACTCAGCCTTAGTTTAAACTGAGATGTAAGTTTTTCGGGAACATGAAATTCAGACCTAGATAAATATTTTATAAAGGATGGATTAAGCAGGCCTAAAGCCACCCAGATAATCTAACATCAGTTCGTTAATGGTTTGCTGGAATCATTCACACAATACGATCAAGAAGACCTTATATTCGATATTAAGGAGACTTAAAATACGGTAATTGGAACATATTGTGTGTTCCCTTTTTTTGGATTGAGCAGAAAATACTTGGGCTCCGATCGTGGGTCGGGCTTTTAAAAGAAGCTGATGCATTCTTTTTGAGGTTCTTCGCGATCATGTTCGAATAGCTCAGAGTAAACCGCTTATTTTTTCTTCAGCTGATGTCATTTTGAAGAAGCTGAAACTTCTTAAAGCACTGACTCTCAGGCAGCATATTTGCCGGAAGGAATGGAATAATTTGGGCGGAGTTGTTGTTCTAATCAGTACCATGATCCTTTTTTGTCTATTTTCACCCGGAGGGTGCGTGTGTTGTTAAGAACTTGAAAGTTCATTTTCTATTTGAGTGAATTCTGCCAACATTAACTCTTCCTTACTTATTTGTTGTTGTATGTATGCACTAGTATATAACTGTGCATTAGACTGAATTTGTAAGATCCCAAAACATGTATGTACGCATGGATGTGTATGCTTTTGTTGGATTGGATTGCTAACACATTTCCACTGCAGATTGCCAACTCGTCTACTGCGACTGCGAAACATTGTGTGTGCAGTAAGAAAATTAAATCTACTTTCTAATATAAAAATGATTAAGTTCCATTTTGTTGTTGCTGATGATTTCAAAAGCTTTTTACAGCAAATATAAGTAGCAATGCTACACTACGCTGCAACAGCAAAAGGAACTCCACATCACTTGTACGATTATTGCTGCTGCTGTTTGTATGTGGGTGGTGCAACAACAACAACAGCATTTTTCTTGGCTCCACAACAGTGTGTCAGTGTGTGTGTTGCGAAAATGGAAAGAGCAACAGTTGAAAGTGCGGTGGTTGCAGCCCATAGCTTTAAGCGCCCCAGGCGTATATGTACAATTTGTTGTTGCAACAACAATAAAAACAGATGCAAAAAAAAAACGAACGCACAACAGCAGATTGCTTGTGATGTTTGGCTGCATTTCCGACAAAGGCAAAGCGACTACAAAGAGCAAACGAAAAAGAAATGGAAAAGTATTTGTAATTCCAGGTTGCAGAAATAAAAAAAAGAAACGAATTGGAAATATTGTATATAAAACGAAAAAAATAAAAAGAAATTTAACCAACCTGTGCAACTCTTTAATGTACATGCATACATACATACGTACGCATTTCTTTTGCCTTTACCTCGCGTGCTTTTGTCGTAAATTGAATTTCTATACTAAAAGTTGTTTTTGTGAATATGTGTGTGTATGTGACTGTATTATGTAAAGGCTGCACTTGCTTAAACCCAATAAAATCACAAATCATCTTTTGTACCGCTTAGTCGGTCAAAACAGTTGCAGGTGGCACGGCAACATCTGACTGCCTGCATCTTGATTTGTTGTTTATTTAGGCCATTCATGCAGTCAATGTGCTGGCTGATAACTTGGTTCAATTTATAGGAAAACATACAAAATATGAGAAGTACCTACATAACATTTGTAGTCAAAAATATTTTTATTTATTAATTTTTTTTACATATTTTTTTATTTAACGTGAGGTTTTGAAGTTTTTTTCCACTAAAGCCCCTATTAAAACATAATTTTAGAAAAGAAGATTGCTGTTAATTTGCAAATCAAAACTATCCCTAAAATTTTTTTATTTCCCAAAAGTTTTTGAATTGTGATAAAACTTCACAGAAGTCGGAAGTGATGTTTTAAGCTACGATGAAATCAGAACTGCTTATTTGACTATGAAAATTCACTTTTTTGTCAATGTCTTAAGAAAGATATTTTTTGCTGGAATCGTTATAAGTAATAAAATAAAAAGAATATACGCAAAGAGGGTGGAACGACTCCACCTTACCTCCTCCCTATATTTCTTTAATATCCCCCTAACCTTTATCTATCTAACTTTGTTTCGAACTCCCTTCTTTTACTAAAACCAAGCAATACCCCTCGCCTCCCCATTCGGCGTTTTAGTTTAGGCTGAGACAACTATGCCTGAGAACCACCGTAGCCTACTGACCGACACCGCTTAGATAACAATGGCATAATGCCTTTTCATGGATTTTTATTTTATTGTTAGGCAGCCTTTTGGGCTCAATTAGCATCTAGCGGTGCTCTCAATGAAACTGTTAATTTCTGTTATGATTTTTGTAGCCAGCCTTTCAAGCTTTGATACCTGGTGCATACCAAGTGTTCTTTTATGTGATAGACATAGGCATTCACAGAGAAAATTGATAACAAATTCCTTATTACCTTTCCATTTGGCAGTTGTGGCAAAAAATTTTATTTGACAGGACCCTTTTTTTTGCATGTTCTTCAAATGGCCAAATATCGGCTTAGTTATCTTACAATTGGATATAAATTTCTATCTCTTCTCAGCTATTTTCTCGATATGTGCATAAATCTCTCTCTTGATCATACACATGTGGTATGGTATGAATAAAGCTTCGGAATCATCTAAAGAGGCTCCGGACTTGGCCAACTTGTGCTGTGAGCGGTTAAGCTGCCAGTGTTATTAAGGCCTTTCTGTAGTTTTTGACTACGCTGGAGTTATCCTCACGTAGTTATTCTATAGACCTTCACGGGTCCTCTCTTTATCTAGTACTTTTACTTGGAAAATGCTAGCTGAGTCTGTTGGATGGATAAAGAGAAAGATGTCAAGATCGTAGGAGTGTAATTCTGCGCTTTCGCCACAGTCCAGTTTACAAGCGTAGATATAAATATAGATAGTGTCCTCCTCACTAATAAATCTCTTCTCTACACACTTCTAGAGAATACCATCACTTGAACACAACTATGAAAATCTACGCTTGGATATATTGAACTGATATTAAAAGTTTTTATAAACTGTTTCAGGATATCGTTGTGTTCATAATTCTTATGAGCAAATATTGCAAGATCACATTTAGCGCATCCGTTGGACATCAGTTAGTAGCCCCGGTTACCCTCTGTAATGGCAGCTAAAATAATTTTCATAATATTAGGTAAAGTAAAAAGTTCGTTCGGTTTGTATCTAAGAGATGGCGTTATTGTCCACTGTAGCGGACTGCCAGAGTAATAGTCTTGGTGACAATTGTATACATATATATAAAAGGCCTCTCCTCAATTATTTGAGGATTACCGTGACCCTAAATGCGACAATTTTTCTAATTTGCGTATGCCCCAGAGAAAAATGGCCGTCTGCTACTTTTTTTTCAAGCAACTAATCGGTGTATATATGTATGCTTCTGTGATTTATCAGTTGGTATAATACATAGGACTAAGTCGAAATACAAAGTGTGCTATAATGTGTCGTTAAAAAGTCACAGCTCTTGAGAACAGTTTAGTTTGGATAATGTTAAAACATTCCTGTTTCATTGAAACCAGGGAATGGATAACCCTATGCAATATTCTCGGGGCAAAAATAGTAGTTAACCATTTATTGAATCTGTTTTGAACGATTTTCTTAATAATTGTATTAAAGTATTTGCAAATCGTAAGCATGGCTTATACACGCATTAGAATGATTAAAAGGAGGTAGCTTCATAATAATATTTATATGGTTTCAATTTTCCTAATGAGGTAAATGTGTGTGTATAATTATGGCTCTTAATATATACATATGTACTTACAAATTACATAAACATAATAAATATTTTGTCCTTACTGCTAGAAGGCTTCAAACTGCGATATAAATAACGGAAACCCCAAATGTACAAAATTATGTCATTGAGGAGGCAAAAACCAAAGGAAACCAAATCCAATGATGTATCACCTGACTTAAACAAGCAATTCCCATCAGACCCACAGGCAGATGTGCCTTAAATGAGCCAGCGAACACACCTACTAAGAAGCACCAAAACTCACTCTCACAACCACAAAAACCACAATAAAGCAACAAGAGCAGCTCAATGGGGTTACAGATAACGAGGGTGATTGGAGAAAAGGTCACTCCTACACGATTGGGGTATGTAATATAACTTAAAATTATTCAAATTATCCCATTAACCGCGATACTTATCGTCAAACATCATCTCATCTACAGGCTTATTTTAATACATATATATTTATAAATGTTGATATGTATGATAAATGAGATGTGGTTATACCATTATATACTAAATAGAAATACAACAATTGCATGGCAAAGTAATCTATGTGTCTAAATATAGCTGATATCGTAAGTGTCAGAATAATTTCCCTCTTCTAAAATAAGAATAATTATTTCTTTGATATGTAGTCCAGAATACGGAAATATCTTCAACAAAATTCTTACCAAAAAAACTACTTTATGAATATTCTTTTTTTCGGAATTTCTGAATTTCAAAGCTCTGCAGAAAAATTCAATAATTATAATATTAAAAAGGAGCTAGCCCTAAACGGACAAACGTCCGATCTGGAATCTTCAGAACCACTTAGAAATGGTCTTTAAAGACGGTGCAATCATTCCATATGCAATTTGGTATTCACATGGCGAATTTTTTCTGACCTATCCTCAGCTTTCTTGCGATTTCTCGTCCCCATTTTAACTTATTGTTCTAGAATTTGTAAGGAAGACTAATGAAATATTTGTAAAGGGTTTTGTATTTTTAGATTTAACAAAACAAAAATTGAAAGTCACTAACTGACCGAACTTTTGTTAATACCCCCGTATATAAATATATCGTATGTAATGAAGTACTCTTGTTTCAAGGAAATGGACCACTGACCGGGTAAGGGATAAACGAGTGTTTTACAAAAATTAGTACTATTTGGATATAGACATAAACCACGCTTAGGAAAAGGGTGTTTTTAGACATGTAGTTTTCAAGAAAAAGTAGATGTCATACAGCCAAGAAATTATAAAGATATGTTTTAAAAATGACTTCGGAAAAATGACCGCCGCGGCTACCCCGAACAACTTCCCGTCGAAAGGCTCGAGTGTACCCGCTAGGCTTCTTTGAGATAATTGGTATTAGTGGACATCTCTCGGGGAGTAAGTCAAAGTGACGGTCAATCAAAACAGCTGTGTAAAAAACACCCGTTATGCTCACTACAACTGCTGGCTACAAGCTTGTCTTATATGTTGAACTTGTATATGAATAAGCATAGATCCGAATGGTGTGTTTGGCTTACTTTGATGCATCCAAATTGAATTGATTGCTGAAAATATTGCAACGAATTCATTTTAAGATTGGTGATTTCTTTTTTTTTATATATTTTTATATTTTTGTGGATCGCTCTGCGTTGCCGCAAACAACCACTTATTGAAAAATCTACAATTCCGGTGATCGTGGACATTCTCTTTTATACTTGTATGCGTACCACTGCAGTCGACCACATCAAGGGCAAACCACTACAAAGTGGCTGAGAGGATATATATGTATACCGCAAACCTGAGAGTGGCGGAAATAGCTTGTTGATATTATGTATAGGTAAAAGGTAGTGGAAACTGTGGAAAAATTATTAAATAAATTACATTCACACATACACGTAAATGCCTACATGTGTAGCATCTTTCACAACATATTGTGTAGAGTTTGCCTTCAGTAATGTGCGAAATAACGATATAAAATAATATCAAACATATACGTGTATGCGTAAATTTTTCAAAGGTAACCGATGGTAATGGGCTTATTGGAAGTTTGGGCTGTCATTATTGTTGACTGTGGTAGCAGCCAGAAGGTGTTTTATCACAGCACGTCAAAAGCCGCATATGGAAAAAATGTTACTCATACGCACTGTGGTACCAAGTTCGTACATATTTATAATACAAGTCGAATACGTGAACGCTGAGTCCTTTATATACGTATAATATGGCAAATGTGCTGGTCACCGCAGTATGCCATTGCCCATTAGCTACATATACATATGTATACATGTACACACATATAAATAATCATACCCTCAGGAAAATTAAAAAGAGGTGTCCTTTGCATATATTAGTATATCAGTGTCCGTGTGTATTCAAATATATGTACATATGTTAAATTCAAATGCGTTGGTAAATTTTCGTATGACTGGGGTTTGGCATTTTTACACTTTGGGTGCGATAATTTTACAAAATTTATTTTATGTTAAACATTTTATTTTTATTACACCCATATTTATGCATATTCGAATGTTTGCAGAGCAATTTGTCTAAGCGCATATTCGGCCGTGTGCATGCATGTAATGCGTTGACTGATGTTGTTGCTTTTGCTGTGGTCGACGAATGATGAGTGATGAATGTGCGCATTGCTCAATAATTTTATGAATCCATCTGAATGCACATCTACGCATACATATATGATATAAAAAGATGACATACATACGTGTTTGTTTCGAGAGCATATTTTCGCCGCACATGCATATGAACATAAATGGTATGCTTTGTATGTAATTTGGATAAAATTGTATTTCATGCATTTTGAAATTGTCTAAGCTCAAATAGTTAACGACCATGGACTAATATGAATATTTATGATGTCAATGAAAAGCTGTCAGTTTGCCATTACACATTTGCAACGCAACCCTATTTGAGCTTAATTTGTTTGCAATTTAAATGTTGGCAAATAAATATACATAAAGCAGTATTGCTGTTTTGCACATGAAGCATTAGTGAAAATTACACAAGCGACTAGTCAAAAGAATCCAAATTAAATATGAAATACCAATATTAAATTATTTGAATAATTTTAACAAACTTTATTACAATAATATTCAATATATTAGTGCCTTTAAACTTACATAAATAAATTATGTGATAACTGCAGCTATTAGATAAAACTTAAATAGAAATATTAAAAATTTTCAACGAACCAAATTTTATATCTTTTCCAGTTTGTCTCGACTGTTAAAACAAAAAACTAAAAAAAAAATAAAGTAAAATAAAATTAAATTAAATGAAATATAATAAAATAAAATAAATAAAAATTAAATTAAATTAAATAAAATTAAATTATATTAAATAAAATAAATAAAATTAAATTAAATGAAGTGAAGTAAAATAAATTAAAATAAAACAAAATAAAATAAAATAAAATAAAATAAAATAAAATAAAATAAAATAAAATAAATTAAAAAGAAAAAATAAGTAAAATTACACAAAATGATATAAAATGAAATAAATAAAAATAAAAATAAAATAAAATAAAATAAAATAAAATAAAATAAAAATAAAATAAAATAAAATAAAATAAAATAAAATAAAATAAAATAAAATAAAATAAAATAAAATAAAATAAAATAAAATAAAATAAAATAAAATAAAATAAAATAAAATAAAATAAAATAAAATAAAATAAAATAAAATAAAATAAAATAAAATAAAATAAAATAAAATAAAATAAAATAAAATAAAATAAAATAAAATAAAATAAAATAAAATAAAATAAAATAAAATAAAATAAAATAAAATAAAATAAAATAAAATAAAATAAAATAAAATAAAATAAAATAAAATAAAATAAAATAAAATAAAATAAAATAAAATAAAATAAAATAAAATAAAATAAAATAAAATAAAATAAAATAAAATAAAATAAAATAAAACAACAGTGGAAATTTCGTATTAGAAGTCTTTTTTTCGTCGGTTAAAAACAAAAGTAAAATCATAAAATTCATAGCTATAATGTACATATATTCATACGTAAGATACTTATATATATTTTAATATTTATATCAAATAAAAATCAAAACATATGTAAAGGGTGGTTAAATTTTCAAGGGCCGATGTTGATTTTGAATAAAACACAAACTATTTAGGAAATTATTGAAATTTTATTTTATTATGATATATTGGTATTACTCAATTATGTATGTAACAAAATATCGGCCAAATGAGCGCCGCGACCTCGGCGGCACACCTCCATACGATGGTCCAAATTTCCGATGACGCTGAGGCATAATGGAGTTTCTATGCCGTTAATGTGCCGAATTATCTCATCCTTTAGCTCTTGAATTGTTGCTGGCTTATCGACGTACACCTTTTCTTTCAAATAACCCCAGAGAAAAAAGTCCAACGGTATCAAATCACATGATCTTGTTTCGTTATCTGTGTGGCAAGTGGCACCGTCCTGCTGAAACCACATATCGTCCACATCCATATCTTCCAATTGTGGCCATAAAAAATTCGTTATCATCTCACGATAGCGAGCACCATTCACAGTAACTGCCTGACCGGCCTCATTTTGGAAAAAATACGGCCCGATGATGCCGCCAGCCCATAAACCCCACCAAACAGTCACTCTTTGTGGGTGCATTGGTTTTTCGACAATCACTCTTGGATTCTCATTCGCCCAAATGCGGCAATTCTGTTTATTGACGAATCCACTGAGGTGAAAATGTGCCTCATCACTGAAGATGATTTTCTTCGAAAATTTTCATAATAAGTCTGGATAACTTTAACACGTTGTTGGATTGTGTATCTCTCCATGGTTCAAATTGAGTAAGTCTGAAATAGAGAAATGTCAAATTAAATTCGGAAAAAAACTTGGCGTTTAGGTGTGGTTCACATTCAACATCGGCCCTTACAATTTAACCACCATTAATTATTCCTCGCCTCAGAATGTGGAATATTTCGTTAATTTATATATTTATGTAACTTTTGGATTAAAAACATTGTATGACTGATTAGTCTTTTCTTGAAATCGTGGACACCCGAGACCTCAGGATGACATTTACGTGCCTGAGTGTCTAAGTTTAAGAGCTGTCTAAGTTTTTGGGGTTAGGACGGACGTATGTTTATGATTAGGGATGATGGCGATAAATGATACACATCTTCAAAAATTAGAGGTGATGCGGGATAAACATTCCTTCCTTCCTTCCTTTTATTCTAAGATTTTATTGGGTGAAACTCCAGGGTAAGCTCCGGGTGAGAAATTGCGTTGTGAGCACTCCTTTTGCTACGAGAGGAACTTATTTTAGTGCCTTGGCTTGGCAAAATATATGCAACGAGAGGAACTTAGAGCTCATGGTTCTGCAAAGATCTAAGCACGTATGCTTTCGCAAGCTCAAAAAATATGGAAAGATTTATGTTAACAAGGAACTACCGAACTAGCATATTGAATTTGCCAATTCTGCGTGCGAGTTGTCTAAGTTTGGGAACTAAATCTAGGTTCATAGCCTTGCCGCTGAGCTGGACTTATTCTACAGTTTTTCATATTTCTGTAATGACTGCGCTTGGCTTATTAATGTTAAGTTTCGAATTTTTCGGGTATTTGGTTAGTTGAAAGGCGAGATTGAGGGCTTTACTGCAATCGACCGTACCTAAGCAGTTGACTAGACTCCTTGAACTCTCCAGCTTGACTTGATTATATCTAGATACGAATTAATGCATTTTTATTCCACTCATGTGTGCCCGTCTCCATAAGGCTGAAGATAATACTTAAGCGTTTCCCCCTAATTTCTAAATTTTACTAACCTATCACCGATTTGTTTTAAGGATTCCAGGTAAAAAAGCTATAATGGTAACTCTAAGTCAGTCAACTTGGTGGACAAGGTAAGCTCAAATGGATTTTTTATTTCCATAAAAATCAGAAATTAATGTGCTAAAAATCCCTACTACGGAGATTATAATAATATAAAGATAACCATGTTTGACACATCGCAGGGAAGGTTTGTAATAAATCTGACGAACTCCTAAAATTTCTCAGTTCTAGCTTTTACTGAGATCCGTTTTTACTCTTTAAGGCGGCTTCGGTGACCGCAATAGCGGTGTGTAAGGAGCTTCTTCCAAGAGGAATCTGCCAGCTTTTCATATTTCATTTCATATAAAAAAATGAAAAAGATTTCCGATGTGGACATCAAGTTATTATTGCAGACCCAATAGCGGGGAGGGACTGTAGCTCATTATTTTGCCAAACATTTTGTCCGACACTCTTCTGTATATACACGTATATTTAACTTATTTCAGAAAAAAGCCTACCTGTCTCATTTACGATGTAATCAGGATGATATGAACCGAATATGTTGCAAGGATATTACCAAATGAATTTCATCAGCCGACCAACGAAAGTAGCTTAATGTGATAAGTACACATACACGAATGTATGTATGTTTGTCAGTGTTTGCATGTATAATATTGCAATATCGCAAATATAAAAATAATTTATGCGAAAGCCGTGTGCCTTTATGTACATATGTGTACACAAACACGTAGGCCGTTAAAAGCCTTGTTTTCATAACTGCAAAGCACTGAATTTGTTTCCTTCCTTACTTCCCCTGCTTCATACTCCGTTTGCTACTTTCTTCACTTTTTATGGCTTTCAAAAACCATTTGAGTGTATGCACACTGACCCCACTCGTAAAAGTTAACATATTACATCTTGTAGTCCATGCTCGCCCGCTCGTTCGTTCGCCCGCTCGTTGGCTCTCTGGCACACCATACTTTTCTTATGGTATTTATTTATTAAAAAATCGTATCATTCATCAGCAACACCATAAAATACATAACAAAATTTTATGCAGCACATATGAAATTATTACACTTTGTATGGCGCAGTGGATGCTGCAGCTGTGTCTCGCGTCCTCACATCCACTTCCGCCTGCGCGCTAACTATGGACTCGTACAAAGGCACCAAGTCAGTCAAAACGAGGGAGCTGGACAAGTCGACTCGTGTGGGTATTCTACTTCTTGCCTCGTCACCTCTTTTATGGTACTTGGTAGCGCTGCTTTATGGCGCAGCGCTCTTTTTACTCGTATATAGTAGTAGTGGTGTGTGTGTGTGTGAGAATGTGTTTGAGCATTGCAGGTTAAAGCATTTTTATTAATACAATTTCACTATAAAGTCATGTAAAAGCAAATTGTAAGAAGCGAGGAAATGGAGAAAGTTGTAGGAAAATCATTTACTTTACAACATTTTGTTGTGTAGTGAAGGAAATGCGCCTTTGATGGTTCGTGTAAATAGTTTACTATGCACAAATTGATTTCCTCTTTTGACCCTATAAAGGGGTTAACTGTGCTGCAAATACAATACTGCAGAGCATGGAGCTGTATATACATATGTATATGTATGTTTAAAACATGATTGAGCAAAAGGTGTACGATTGCTTTTGAATGTTGCAACTTAATGATGGAGAAATCACATTAAATACAATGAAGGTGGAAAATAAATCTAGGAACTAGTTTCTTCATTTGACATATGGCAATAGCTGTACCTTAAAAGGAATATAATTAATAAATGTATATATAGGGAGTTGCTAGTTGCTGCACATCTATCATAATGACTCCAGAGTTGCACAACTAATGAAAATTTGTCATTTCGGTTCGAAGAGGTCCTTCCCGATCCGGTTGGAGCATTTGGTGTTGCTTAAGGTCAGTTTACATAGCCGTCGAAGGCTGTTTTAGAGCCGACGAAAAGGTTGTGTATATCGATGCTCTTTTCACCGGTATTTCCCAAGATTTAGTCCAAAGCCACACTAATAAGGTCCAAACAGTTTGTTGATACTGAGCTTTAGTCTCTTATACAACACGCTCGACAGAACCTTACATGCGATATCTTCGAGGCTTATTCATTGTGTGTGCTTTCATGCAACCATATTTTTTAAAGAGCCTGAAAGAAGAATGAAACATTTATTACATCTTCATCGATTGATGAATTTGGTTCACCAGCTGCGGGTGTTATATTTTCACTGCTATTGAGAATGCTGGAGAAGTGTTTGCTCCTTAAATTCAGTATGCTCTGGTCATCAGTCACTAAATCACCTCTCTGTGTCCTACAAGAGTTTGCTCCGGTCTTGAAAGCTTCTGTGACTCGCTGAATCATTTCGTGAGATTTTATAGCGTTAGCCTTGTCGGCCAGCTTCTGAAGCTTCAGCATCTTTCTTTTCTAGTCGACACATTCGTTTTGCTTCCCTCTTCAGTTTTCGGTATCAATCCCATGCTGACTCTAAACTGTACTCGATCCCATTCTTACCAAACAAAGTATAGCCAATGTGACTTCAGTAGCGTACAACTGCCACAGAGGCTATCGGTAAGAGTGAAAAGATTTGCGTCTAAACATGGGACAGACATCCCAACATCCAAGGAAATTTCAAGGTCAATAACTACAACTCTGTACTGAAAACAGAGATTGTAGGCCTTTCCGAAGATGCCAAGATGACACTGAGTCGTCACAATGTCTTAATATGTGAGAATATGCGAGGAGCAAATAAACAGATCATCACAGCAACACATAATTAATATCACTTAGGCCTCAGATCCCATTAATGTATAGTGTACTGGAAAGCTGATTAAACATACTACTTCGGCTGACGCTTTTCCCGACGTTATCACCTTTGACTGCTTCAGACTTTTCAACGTCATGAAATGATGCCTAAAATAGTGAAACCGAGAAAATCACTTAAAAATTCTAAAGCCACTCCAAAGTAACACAAAACTGGTTTAGGTCGCGTGGATTACTGACAGACCAAACAGCAGATGGCAGATGGATAGAATTAATGTAGAAGAACCGACAAGACAAGCTAGGACAATGTAAAATGGATAACTGTACATTGGCACATTACTTTTGCTAGTGCCTGGCTTGGAGCCGATTGAGGCGCCTACCTAAAACAGGATTCCATTTCAGTCGTACAGAGATGATGATATGGATGAACGAAACTAAAACAATTCATAAAATTCCTGAGAACTTTTCACAAACGTGGGATTGAGGTAAGCAAAGAAGTACAGAGAAACTTAACGAGTACTTAGGTGCTGCTGCTCGAGGAAAATTCATCACCTACCTTCTCAACCAACCAACGGTTCCAAAATCTAAGATTTTTGCCTCATACTGCAGAATATGAGTTTTCCTGAAAAAAGTTTTATCGAAAGATTTAAGACCCTTTTTGTAGAACGGCGGACTGTGATAAGTGGAGGCATTGATATTTCGTACAAGGAATTAAGATCTATCGGCCTCTATGGGTGAAGAGCCATGGAAACTGAAGTGACGAATACAATTCTACTACGAAATTTTTCGACACTTTACCCGTGATGAAAGCTCAAGACGTTTGTGGAAGGATCTGGCCGCAAAAATAAACATATTATTGGCTTATTAAGGGGTAAAGCCACTCTAGAGGTTGAAAAATAGCTCATCATTAAAAATTTATTGTAGGAATATGGGAAAAGAATAGAATTTCTATTTAATTATTTCATTGAACATAGGTATATTGAAGTATAAAAAAATATTCAGAATTATTTTTTGTTACAAAATGGCGGTGATAATGTCCATTATTTAATCCATGTTTTTTTGAAAAGCGTCCACGGTAGGACCGATTTCTTCTAAAGGATGAGACCTAAAACAGAAAAGCAAAAAGTTATATGACCTACAAACTATGGTCTTTGAAAGTACGTACGCATTGGTTTTTTAGCTAATTTTTGTGATGTGCTTTCAAACCTTTTTTAAAAATTTTGATTATTGACTAAAAAATATCCACTAAATTATTTAAAAAAAAGTTTACATTTAAACGAAAAACGGCTAGGTATTTTCAAAAAAAATATTTAGGAAGCTACCATCAAAATTTCAGATAAATGGATGCAATAGGGTCCGAATAATCTGTTCTCCCAGTTTGAAGAACTGAGGTGCTGCAGCAAAATAAAAATTTCAACTATTTGAAATATTTTTTCACTTTACAATCGATTGCATATCGTTTCTAGGTCCTATACATAGGTACCCTGTGAGTAAAAAATAATAATTTTCTAAAATCCTAGAGTGGCTTTACTCTAGTCACGAAGATGAGAACATTTGTCAGTAACACTAAAATACGAGTTTTATTTCCTTTCATGAGATCAAATTTTAACACGTTCTGTCCCATTTTCTATAAAAAAAAAATTGTATTCTGCAATCACCTCAACCTTCTCAGCGACATTTCATAAATACACATCCACTAACTGTTTTATTTTCATGCTCCATTATCTGCAGAACTATCAAAGTGACTATTTACTTTGCAATTTCTTTTTCATTTGCACTTTTCTTGCACGTCATTGTAAACATTTAATTTTCCCAAGGTTAACGCTAAATTACCGCTTAAAAGTCAAAAACAACAACTCATGTCCTTCCGTTCGTTCGTTCGTTCGTTCGTACGTTCATATATGAACACCTCCTCCTGGCGTGACGTAATGTAATGGAATGATTTTTATTTTTTTCCATATTTTTTCCACTTTTTTTAACTTGCCTTATGTTGATGTGCCACCACTGCTAATAAACTAACTAACTAACTAACATAATTCCTGACAGACGATCCAGTCAAGCGTGTTGCCAGTCGGGCGAATATTAGTGCAGGATATGAGACATGCAAGGAGTCGGGCAACCGAAAAGGTAGTGCCGTTTTGCTTAGGAGCACATTCACCATCACACTTGTTTGTGTGCGAGTGTGTGTTTGTGTGTGTTTTTTAGTTTTAATATTGTGTACATATTTATTTGTGTGATATTCTTTAGCTTGTTTGCATGCTGGTTTTTTGGTTTTGCATCCTTCTTGTTGACGTAAGCCCTCATTTTGTTGTTTGTTGTTGTTTGTTTGTTTGTTATGTGGTTTTGCTTACAAGTCACGGCATTACTTACTCTGCAGCCTCTTTGCAAAATTGTGCATATGCATGTGTTGTATACTTACAGGCGCTGTAGCCTACACCTGCACTATATTTATTTAAATATTCACTGCTCATTCAGCTAAGCAGCCGGTTGCATGCCACTCCACTATCATACGCTTATATAGTTCTAGTTGTTGTTGTTTAGTTGAGGTTAATTTTTCAAGAAATTTGGCGCAACAGTTCAAGTATAAATTTCGATAGAAGTTTTTTGTTAATTTCATATGTTGAAGGTAAAGCAAATTAATATTAGTAGCAGGTCCATTAGCAAGAAGTTTTCTGAATAATGCATTTATAACGGTTATAGCCTTTCAGGAAACTTTAGTTTTAAATTTATATTCAGGTAACTCATACTAAAAGAATTATATTAAGGCAGACCTCATAGAAGGAAATTTAATTGATACAGACAAGCAGCCAATAAGTAGGTTTCGAAGACTTGGTATATGAAGCAGCTTCAGCATAAGGAGTTAAAGATATAATGGATTATTAAAAAAAATTAGAAAAGTAGCGATAAATGACAACATCTTATGAGTGCGTCTTTTGAGTTTTCGAGAGAAAAGTTGTATGGTCCTCTGAGAGTAAAGAAAGAGAAGTAACGAAATGTATATGATATCGGGTTTCCGTCATACTTAGTCAAAGCGATGCTTACATAACATTCCAGTTTGTCAAAACTTCCCTGTCAAACCTGTTGCAGTGCATTTTCGAGTATTCAAGAAAGCTAACAGAGGAAACTTGTAAAAATTATCAAAATAGAAGGAAAATGGTAAACTCCAAACATATTTTGTAAAGTCGTCTATCTTGTTTATCAGTGGAGCTGCACATTTCCCAAATGTTCGTTGTTAGGTACTATTAGCGCGAGGATTATGATTTCAGTTGTAATTTCAAAATTCATCAAATATTCTGATGGTGTGCACAAAGACCAAACTTTGCAGCCGAACCGCAATGGCTTTCCTTTGATGTGTTGCTTGCATTAGTGACGTTTAAAATAAGATATCATTCTTTCGTCAAAAATAAGATGTTAATCCGGATGGCAATAATTCAACATATTAGAGTTCAAGTGATTGGTTAAAGATGATAGTTTTCATATATTGTTTCCCTTGCTTTACTTTTTACCACCAAATTGCAAGGAAATTGCTTCGAATCTACACATGTCTACTCAGCTTATCATCTCGTTGTGTATGTCTTTCACAACGTCCCAAAATAATATGAACTTACATCGACGATTATATCCACTGACCAACAAGATTGCCGTGATAACCTTAAGCTCAGCATTAGTAATTTGAGAATTTAGTTTACCAAGAAAAATGGCATATCTTCCTATTCGTTCATTATGTGTTCTATAAGTTCATCGTGGGAAAAATTTCAAATTTCCTATTAAATTTTACCTTACAGCCTTTAAAATATGATGATGATTAAATGACGATCAATACGTCCGTGTTATCTTCCATCCCCGAAAAACGAAATTTTTTAGGTGACAATGGCGGTGTGGGTTTCATTTTTCGGAAATTACTCAATTACTCGAATTTTTTAAAATATTAACCAACACAGAATCAGCAACTCTTTAGACATCCACTTGTTCTTCGTCACGAACTATTAAGGTGCTTCAAAACTTGCCAACACATACGAGTATATCCTCAGACTTACCGACGTCACTTCCATTAATATAATATACTCAACTGATTGAACCATTTTTCATATACGGAATTAAAATGTATATAGCTGCGAGTGAATTTTCTTCAAAGATATCATAAAAGTCATTTAGAATGAAAATTTCATTAAATAAAATGAGACATTATTCTTAAATTTTTGTATTCTTGCTCGAACACATGAAGGTGAATCTCTTTAATATCTATTTCCGATTAAAAATGGACACTTAGTGGTGATTTGAATTTCGAAAAGAAATACAGCAAAATAATTAAAGAAAAATTCGACCGGTTCCATATAAGATGAGTAAACTTGTTTCTCGATGCTAATCATTGACTTTTTGACCAAAATTTCATCAACAATAATAGCTTTGGGAGATTACGCGCTATCATTGATGTATAATTCATACATTTTCTTTAAAGAAATTTTACCTTGTTTTGACTTATTTGCCGCTTAGCGCTATTATAATATTCCGTTTTTAACGTCGGACCGAATGCACTGAAGCGCGTTTTCATTTTGGCTCAGCATGAACTCATGCTAATTGACCCGAAAATTTCTTCTCGACTTTGTTCTTGAAAAAGATTCTGGTCTTTCGGAACTGATCGAGAGTCAATGTATTTTATGCAACATATAGTGATCCGGTAATCACAGTTGTAGGTATAAACTTGGTCATGACGTGAGGACCCAAATAAGAGTTTCAGTTTTAAAGTCCGGGCTTGAATCCAGGCCCATTTAATTATTGAACATTTTAGCTTAGAGAATGCGTTCTAACCTACAGCACGAATAACGCCTTAAAATTTACAGAAAATGTACAGAAAATCAAGAATGCGATTTTTAATGTCGAAAGGAAAGCTCCTTGATAAGCTTTGATAAGTTGAATTTTATTTCCCTCGGCTGTGACAAAACACCATTTAGGAGCAAGGTCTTCTTCTACTTCCATATTCTGACGATATTCGCATTTTAATGAATCGAAAATGTACCATACAAAGCGAAATAATTTTTTAAATCACTTGCGTGTAGAAGCACATCAAAGATTTTCCTGTGTAAATAAAGTAAATACTCAATATTCACATGTTTAAAGAATTCTAATGAAAGTAAGCCATCAAAAACATTACGAACATAATTCTACTCCTCAAGGAGCTATCTGACCGCACGGGCAGAAAAATGCATAATCGAAAACCAATATACACCCGCATGCATGCAAAAACATATGTATGTACCATACACTGAGGTTACCAAAATCCATATTGAACGCTTCACGCACACATACGAAAAATTATTCCAAATCAGTGAACAATTTAATTTGTCGGTTTTGCGGTTCCAACATGCCAGCCATAAGAGATAGTAAGTGGTTGTGGGAGAATATGAAAGATTTTCGGTTGTGAAAGTGGCAACAATGCGCGTACATAAGTCTCTTAACGCCACAGACACGCCGAAAGATGCTGCTATTACATCGGCATTGAGCTGAAATGACCGAATTCAAGAGGGAATTCGTAGAAAAATGCACATTATCATGATCATACATCATGGACAGTGAGAGCTTGCATAGCGCACAGCAAGAAAAAAATTAAGAAATTTTACGGAAATTGGTAGTTGCCCAACACTATTACATATGCAAACAGATGTATGCCATTCCTGCAGGGAAATTTACTACTCGCTAACAAGTATCCGACTAGTTTGCATTGTTACACTAGTTCATCTTTCAGCTAATTCGTACGTTAACAACTGAATGTGCACCACAGCGTTGCCTTACGAACTATTTATAGTCTGACTATTCATCAGCTGCATACTAGGTAAATACCAGTTCATATATACCTTGTTCATACCAGTTGAGAACTAGCCGCTTTAGACCAGTCTTCAGCGTACTAGTCAAAACAAATTCGATTGATTTGAGAAAGATTTTGAAAAACCCCTTTCACGAGAAAACGTCTAGAGACCAACTAATTTGAAAAAGCTCACTTATGGTTAACTTTACTTAAAACTCCGCACATTATTTATTTCCAGGAAGTGGACCAAATATCTATCTATATATTTGAAGTTTAAGTAGGATTGTTGAAGTGGCAAGTCTAATAATGTGTTTTTTTTTTTGCAAGACAACAAACTGGTATGAATTTGTCCACAAAATACTAATTCATATACTAGAATTTTTGCTAACTAGTTTAGCTTTTACCAAAAAACACTAATATATTTCTAAACTATTACCAACTAGTATGTTTTTGTCCTTTAAATACTAGTAGAATACTACTTTACAACAAACTAGTACAATTTCGTCTTCAAACTACTAGTATTTAACTTAAATTTATGAATACTAGTTAACCTTTTCCCTGCGGGGTATGTATCCATGTGATCCAAGTATACATACCCCGCAGGGCTATGTGTCACATATTTTACATAATAACCTAGCTTTTTCCATACAGAAGCACTTGAATGTTAGTTTGTGGAAAGTTTTTTCTGAATTTTCGGCGACAATATAATCGATTGCTTTGAGATTTGAGCCAACTCACCCCACCAACTTACATACATACGAGTACATACAATAGCAGCACATGCGCCTGCACCTCTGACCAACCGCTACCACTCCATTTTCTTGGCAATCTTTAGCTTCTGCTTACACTCGAAATGAGTTAGTAAATATGTGCATGTATTTGTATTTCGCTTTTGAATACCTTCAACTATTGGTAATTGAGATTATATTTACATTTTGCGCCACAGTGCACAAGTATGTGGCCCAGTGGTGAATTCCCCTTGCTGTTTGCAAAGGTCTTGTGAATTTATATTTCCGCGTAAGTTTGTGAGTTTTTAGTTACAGTTCACTGGCAATTTCTTTACAGCCATCGTTGACCATTAATATGCATTCAATTGGCAATTGGCTAAGGATTTGCGGCTGCTGGTCTCTGGCAGTACATACACGTACCTACTTACTCACTGAATTTATGCTATGACCTTAGATAAAAAAAAAAAATATGTATATAAATGTGTAGTTAGATTCGTGTATGGAATTCATGCACTCAACCACAGCTAACCTCCTACAACTAGCGCTACCTCACACTGATGTTCCGAGCTTACTCCACACAGAAGCCATTTCTCTCCCGTGTGTGCACAGTCATTGCCTTGTCATTGCCTTTGATTTGCTGTGCGAAATAGTCGATATTATTTCTATTCCTACCTTCATCTTTCTTGCTTGTCCCTTGTGTCTTTTGTCCGCACATTGACTGCATTAAAAATGATCTCACCGCCCACACTTAATTGATTAACAAAATCTATCGAAAGTCATTTTCTGGGCAAAGCGACATTCAAAGTGAACGTAAAATAAAGAAAATACATTGAAATTCATAAAAATTAGTATGCACTAGCAAACTGGTCGAATAAGTATTAAAGGAAACTGATATATGTTATACGAATGTATGATTTAATGCATTTTGCTAATGGAATTTTTGTTCATAGTTTACATAAAGAAATAAAAATTTAAGAATTGAAAGGTTTTTTTTTAATAATATGTTATAATTTTTTCCTAATTTTGTAAAAAAAAAAATGTTTTAATTTGAAAATATATTTACACCTAATCTTGGATCCAAATTCTTCCAGAATTTTCAGAAAATCCAGTTGAAAAGAGAAAATACCCTGCATATGACAAAATAACGGTGATGTAATAAAAGAGCTTCTTTCTACATCTTTATCTTTAGTATTATATTAAGATTGCACTATATTCCCAAATCCTTGAAACTCTAATAGATTATTATAATTAATTTATACCAGCTATCTTCCCTCAATGATCCAGGATTTGAAACCGCGCCTTACGAATGAAATACGCAATGCTGATCACTCGGCTACCGCGGCCGCTTCTTAAAACGTTAAATCCAACAATAATCTCGGGATTATCACCGTAGCAGAGGAGGCAGGAAAACTATATAAAATTTACTCATTGAGGTTATCTAACCCTGAACTACTAACACAAATAAAAATATAGACGAGATATGTAATAAAAAATATTTTGAACTTTCAACATTTTTTTGCTATACCATTTTGATTAAAAATTTGATCAAATATATAAAGCCATAATAACGTATTTATTTTAATTTACAATACTATATCTATGTCATACGTTTTGAAATCTCTTTTGCTAATTTGCTGAAATTTGCGTAGCATTGGTATAACTAACTTGTAAATTGGGAAATTGTAGCAACTTTCTGATAGGAAAAATTCAATAAAAATCTTAAAAAAAAATGAGAACAATTATTTTTGAAAAACTAACATCTGTAAGCAAATAGTTATACCTACAAATATAATGGCTCAGCCCTAGTAAATGAGTATGGGTAAATTCTATGGAGTTTGTAACAATACAATAGATTTTCATATAAAAAAGTAGGTAAGTGGAAATAATTATGCTAATTTTTTTCAATATATAGTATATTCTGCTCTAGCAAATACTAATTTTGACATCTTAATTGAATGAGTGTAAACACCGAACTCAATCAAGCAATTTAAACCTGAATTGTTTTACCTAATTGACAAATGTATTTTAATATACCCTAAAAGCAGGTGACCAAGTAAGCTATGCAAGTATAGTATACTCTTCCCCTCTATTTCACATTCTCAATTCATTTCTCTTTCTGCAATGCGCTTGACTGCATCCAGCAACCACTGTACAGTAATTTTACACGCGTGCCATGCCGGAGCACCTGCACATGTTAAATTGCGAGTTGGCTTTCGCTTCACGCTTTGTTTGTCGTCAAAAAGAAAATTGTATCTACTTTATTTTGTTATTGGCAAACGTGCTTGCTGCTACGTTGGTGTTGTTGTTGTTGTGTGGGTGCACGAGCTTACCATTATTTTACTTCCCCCCAAGTTGTTACTTTTCTGCCTTTATTCATTCTTGGCCACATTTGATTGCTTGGCCCCCTCCCGCGCCACCTTAGTTTGGCTTATTTCATTGCAATTGATGAAGTGCAAATTCAATTGGCAGACTCTAGTTCCTTTTCATTTTTCTACCAAACTGTAAGTCAGTACATTGCCAAAAAGTGATACTTTCATACTCACATACATATGTAACCATAAGTGTCGATTTGTGTGCTGGGTGTGGGTGTGCTTGTAAATTCATCGCACATATGATAAACTGCAAGTTCTTATTGACTGCAGTCCTAGAGTTTTGAAAATTGAATTTTTCTCTCAACCTCATTTTCGTCTGCATAACTAAGGTGATGCCACTTTAATTGAGTTGCTTTTTGTTTTTGTTTTAAAAGTTCATACATGCTCGCTTATGAAACTTTGTGTTTTTTTTTTCCTTCAAAGCCATTACTTTGTTTATTCTGGTTTCTGTCTAAATTCACTTTGCTATATTTTCAAAAGAGTTTCTGGTTATCCAAATGAAAATTGAATAACCGTAATGGAGAAGAGTTGCTCATGCATTAATGTAAATTGGCTTCAATTCGGTATAATACATGTGCACAGATAAGGTAAAAAAACAATTTTTTAACTAGAATTCAAATGGAAAATTGTGACGAAAAAAAATTTTCAGCGAGAAAGCCAAGAAATTGCTATGTATTTATTCAATCCAAGTCAGAATTTCTAAACCACAATTGAAATTCTTCAGGAGCCATTATTTTATTTTTTTAAAATAATTATATCATTTTATTTTATTTTATTTTATTTTATTTTATTTTATTTTATTTTATTTTATTTTATTTTATTTTATTTTATTTTATTTTATTTTATTTTATTTTATTTTATTTTATTTTATTTTATTTTATTTTATTTTATTTTATTTTATTTTATTTTATTTTATTTTATTTTATTTTATTTTATTTTATTTTATTTTATTTTATTTTATTTTATTTTATTTTATTTTATTTTATTTTATTTTATTTTATTTTATTTTATTTTATTTTATTTTATTTTATTTTATTTTATTTTATTTTATTTTATTTTATTTTATATTATTTTATTTTATTTTATTTTATTTTATATTATTTTATTTTGTTTTATTTTATTTTATTTTATTTTATTTTATTTTATTTTATTTTATTTTATTTTATTTTATTTTATTTTATTTTATTTTATTTTATTTTATTTTATTTTATTTTATTTTATTTTATTTTATTTTATTTTATTTTATTTTATTATATTTTATTTTATTTTATTTTATTTTATTTTATTTTATTTTATTTTATTTTATTTTATTTTATTTTATTTTATTTTATTTTATTTTATTTTATTTTATTTTATATTATTTTATTTTATTTTATTTTATTTAATTTTATTTAATTTTATTTAATTTTATTTAATTTTATTTTATTTTATTTTATTTTATTTTATTTTATTTTATTTTATTTTATTTTATTTTATTTTATTTTATTTTATTTTATTTTATTTTAATTTATTTTATTTTATTTTATTTTATTTTATTTTATTTTATTTTATTTTATTTTATTTTATTTTATTTTATTTTATTTTATTTTATTTTATTTTATTTTATTTTATTTTATTTTATTTCATTTTATTTTATTTTATTTTATTTTATTTTATTTTATTTTATTTTATTTTATTTTATTTTATTTTATTTTATTTTATTTTATTTTATTTTATTTTATTTTATTTTATTTTATTTTATTTTATTTTATTTTATTTTATTTTATTTTATTTTATTTTATTTTATTTTATTTTATTTTATTTTATTTTATTTTATTTTATTTTATTTTATTTTATTTTATTTTATTTTATTTTATTTTATTTAATTTTATTTAATTTTATTTTATTTTATTTAATTTTATTTTATTTTATTTTATTTTATTTTATTTTATTTTATTTTATTTTATTTTATTTTATTTTATTTTATTTTATTTTATTTTATTTTATTTTATTTTATTTTATTTTATTTTATTTTTTTTTTTTTTTTATTTTATTTTATTTCATTTTATTTTATTTTATTTTATTTTATTTTTTTTTATTTTATTTTATTTTATTTAATTTTATTTTATTTTATTTTATTTTATTTTATTTTATTTTATTTTATTTTATTTTATTTTGTTTTATTTTAATTTGTTTTATTTTATTTTATTTTATTTTATTTTATTTTATTTTATTTTATTTTATTTTATTTTATTTTATTTTATTTTATTTTATTTTATTTTATTTTATTTTATTTTATTTTATTTTATTTTATTTTATTTATTTTATTTTATTTTATCTTATTTTATTTTATTTTTCTTTATTTTTTTGTTTTATTTTTTTTATTTGTTTTTTATTTTATTTAAATATTTCAATATTACTTAAATTTTTTTAATTTTATTTGGTTTTATTTTATTTCATTTTATTTTGTATAATTTTATTTTATTTTTTTTTATTTTTTTTATTTTTTTTTTTTGTTTGTTTTTTATTTTATTTAAATTTTTTTAATTTTATTTGGTTTTATTTTATTTCATTTTATTATGTATAATTTTATTTTATATTAATGTATTTAATTTTCTTTTTTAATTTTGTTTTATTTACAATGTACGATATATTGCTATTTCAGCTTTTAAATCAATTATTTTCGGCAGACAAAAATAAATAACAACAATTTGCTTGTCCTGTCCTGTCCTGTGCACAAATATAATAAAATATGATTTCTAAAAAAATAAAGAAATTAAAAATAATGCACCAACATGAAATGGCAATCAATTTTTGGGGCGCTGGCAAACAACAAACGAATATAAATATTAAAATTGAAAAATTAATCAAATAACCAAAGCACAAGAGGGTAGAAATTTATAAACAAGTGTCTGTGGTAATGGTCTTGATTGATTTAGAGTACATCAGCGATGGCTGTCAAAAATAATAGCACCAACAAAAGCCACGGCAAACGCGGTGGAAATTTGTCAATGAATAACAAAAGAAATTCCACGAAATAAATAAATACCTAAGTGTTCCTAAGCGGCGCCTTGCTTGATTTTGTTATGCAAAAACATTTATAAAAAAAGGAGGCAGAATATTGTTGCATGAAGTCTATCAACCGAACATAAATTACATTAGCCCTCACTGTGCCGCAGTCATTAGGACGTGCGGCACTGACAGGCGTCATTAATTTCCCGCACATTCAGTAATGACTGATTTCTGGCTGTGAAAAAATCAGGTCGTGGCATTAATATTTCATAAAGAGGATTACGGAGAGAACAAAAATTAAGACAATAAAAATTTTTAAAAACAATATTCTAGTATTTATTTTTTTCTGAGTTATGGAGTAATTGAATTTCGATTTTTTTCAACTTTATTTTCCGAACAATCAAAATCTATCTGTTGTTCCCTTGTGTATTGAAAGTTTTTATACTATATTTTTAACTATTTATATATCCTTGATTTAAATTAGGTGGCCTAATATAAATATTATTATTATTTCCGAATAAAAACGATTTTGGACAAGTTGATACAAGAGCATAATAACCCTATCCGTAGGACGTGACTTACAGCTGCTGGATACCTATCCATCTAAGCGAATTGTATTTTCAATATCACAATTTTCTTCAAAATTCGTTCGGTTTCGGTAATCGGACGGCAACAACTGATTTATATAGTAAAATTAGTTAATCAATACGATAGAAACACACATACTGAATACCAGTTATAATCAAAATAAGGGGAGAATGTGTTATAACGAGAAAAGTGTAGCTGATTCACTCACTTGCATTAACAACAAACAATACTAAAAACAAAACAACATTATCCCATCGCAAAGCAACACAACTCCGTACAGGACTAAGCACTCAATTTTTTGGAAGTTAATCAATTTTAAAGCAGCCAACAACTACTACTCCCTTAAGAGGTGTTTATAAATGAAAAAGTGCGCACACAGGCACCCATACATATACGAGTATATGGTACTCACCTATAGTGTAGAAAATCTCAGCAAAATAACGAACAAAACAAGAGCATGTTTCAGTAAATTAGGTGCACAATTTCAGGTGGTTACAGGAAGCCAATTGACATTCACTTACTGGCGTAGAAACATACAAACATACATACATATCTACGTACGAGTACAAGGAAAATAAAGCAAACGTATTTACAAACAAACATTTCTGTTGTTGTTTTTGTGGGTGTATGTGTGTGTGTGAGTGTGCAAGTGTATGTGGAAATGAGCAAAAGGATACAATGCAGTTGCAGTTGCAGCGCCACTTGATAGACATACATGTTTGTATATACCTACATATGGATGTTCATGTATGTTGTATGTGTATATGTGTGTATGTGTGTGTGTGTGCATATTCGTGTCGCTTTAGGAGGGTGTGTTGTTTTTGGCTTAAAAGGTGCTTAATTGCTCATGTTGTACGGATCATGCAGTGTACGTATATCAGTGAGTGTGTGTACGTGTATGCTTGTATGTCTTTTTACATGTGTTTGTTGTTGCAGTTGAAACATAATATTTTGTTTTTGTTACTGTGCTGTGGTATACCTTGTTGCTGTGCTTACTTGGCGAATATACCTTGGCCATTTTGCCTGTTTACACCGCCTTTACCGTCCCACAACCACACCCACACACACACACACACACACACACACAAACATTCGCTCATACATATGTATGTTGTTGCCACAGCGTGTGGCATGTTGATTAAGTCAAAACAATAGCTTTTGCGGCATGCACAGAGATTTGCATATGTACATATGTATGTATGTATGGCTGTGTGTAGGTACCAATGTAGTACAATACATATATACACACACAAAACTACATGTTCATGTTTGTGTTTATCCATGAGAACTGCCATATGTTCACCTGCCAATAAATACACACATACGAATTTGGTGTATCTGTTGCAAGTACAGTTAGTTGTTCGCTTTCAGTTGCTTCTACAACAATTACTATTGCACTTGGATTTATTAAGTTGTTTCACACCAACAAGTTCTTCCTTCATTTTCCATTCTTGCCCACCTTAAGTACGCACAGAGGTAGAGGATATTTCAGCCAGATTTTCGGTTTTTCGATTTTAATGTCATCTTTCTATTGCCAGTACACCATTTATGTTTTAATTATGTTCTTGTTTCACATGCTTTCTCACGGAGTGTTATTGTTGCATAAAATAGCATATAGTTGTTTGCATACAAAAATATATTTACTTTTACTGTTTATGCAAAATAATAGAAAGATTCACTTAAGATATTATCTCAAGCTTAGTATGCTTATGGGCTAAATGATTTTTCATCAGATAAGTGTGGCATGAAGTTGCAAAAATAATTATACATATTTACATTTTTTGGTATTTAACAAATAAAGACTTTTTTTATAAATTTTATTATGTTTACTCAACATTATTTGTGATCTTTTGCACATAACCTACAAAAGAATCTCAATTTGGTTGCCGAATTACATGGAAAGTAACAACAAAAACATGCATGTATGGGCATATACGGACAAGTAAGTTTTACGAACTACTTTGATACCGGCGTTTTACATAAAGATAACTTTTAAAAGTACGAAAACCGCGATAATGTAGTGACTAAATGATTAAATCCTTTTTGTAATGGACGATATCATTAACTCAATTATATTAAGTCTTGTAAAAGACTTATTGCATTAAATTCCACAAAATTAGACTGATTCGATTTTTTCAGTGCTTTCTAATAAAAGGTGTTATTTTGAAATTCAAATGAAATAGCATTGTTTGAAATAAATAATCGGATACTTCTTCAATTTAAAGAGGAGAAAATGCCATAAACAATGGAAAAAAATTACAGCCAAGTGGCCGCCACCGCTACGCTTTCAGGACCGTATCGTTTTTATGGAAATTTCCATACAAAAATCGCAAAGTGGCTGATGTATGCCCGCAATAGCTTCACGAATGCCAGCTTTGAGGTCTTGAATTGACGTTGGCCTGTTGGTGTAGAGCTCATCTTTTATGTGAGCCTAAAGAGCGAAGTCGCAAGGTGTTAAATCAAAGACGACCGATAGCGTTCAGCTCTTCAGAGATAACTTACTTACCTACTTTACTGACGTAGACACCGCTTACGCGATTATAGCCGAATTAACAACATTGCGCCATTCGTGTCTTCTCTTTGCTGTTTGGCGCCAATGGAGGACTTCCACTTTCTCTGCTTCTACCGGCGAGTACCGCATCAAGAACTTTCAAAGCTGGAGTATTCTTATTCTTCCGGACCACATGACCTAGCCAGCGTAGCCGCTGCTTCTTGATTCGCTGAACTATGTCTATGTTGCCATGTAACTCGTACAGTTCAACGTTCCATCGGCTGCGGTATTCGCCGTTCCCAACTCCAAGAGGACTATAAATCTTACGCAAAACGTTTCTCTCAAAAACCCTTAACGCCGACTCATCAGATATTGCCTTCGCCCATGCCTCCGCACCATACAGCAGGACGGGAACGATGAGTGACGCGTAGAATTTGGTCATCGTTCGTAGAGACTGCCTACTCAGTCCAAAGTAGCACCTATTGGCAAGAGTGATTCTGCGCTGGATTTCAAGGCTGACATTATTATTGGTGTTCATGGTGGTTCCTAGATAGACGAAATTATCTACGACTTCAAAGACTGTAACCGGTGACATGGGAGCCGAGTCGCGAATGCGATGACTGTTTGTGTGATGACAGGAGATATTTCGTCTTGCCCTGGTTTACTAACAGACACTTAACCTTCGCTTCCTTATCTAGTCTGGACAAAGCAGAACTCTTGGCACTTCTGTTGAAGCCGATAATGTCAATATCATCGGCGTACGCCAGCAGCTGTACACTCTTATAGAAGATTATACATTCCCTATTAAGCTCTGCAGCTGGTATTATTTTCTCCAGCAATAAATTAAAGAAGTCACATGATAAGGAATTACCTTGTCTGAAACCTCGTTTGGTATTGAACGTCTCGAAGAGGTCCTTCCTGATCCTGACGGAGCTTTTAGTATTACTTAACATCAGTTTATATAACCGTATAAATTTTGCGGGGATACCAAATTCAGACGTAGCGGCGTAGAGGAAGCTCCTATTCGTCTTTTCCATGGTCATCGATTAGGATTTCGGATGCACCATTACAGCAGTTTGCTCCGGTCTTGAAACCTTCATAAAGGCAGAATTTATAATATAAATGAAAGGGTATACGCTAGAAGCGTTGGCGTTTGTGATTTCCAGGGTTGCATACTTAGATGGTGTTATCTCCGACTTCATGGTTACGCCTGGCAAATATGATTTAGGAAACCTAACTACAGTGCCTTGAGTATTTGTTGAATAAAAATAACCAAACGCTTTATTGCTCAATCTGAAGGCAGCAGAACTACAGGTGTGATGTAATTGTATGCTTTTTTAGAGTTTTTAACTTCCCCATTCTACCTTGTAGTTCGCATTATCGCATTATTTTCTACGTCATTATTTCCAAAAAGCTAAGTGATTGGACAGCATCGGCATCAGCAAACTCAGTGCGGCTTTTCGATTTATATCGAAGTTTCTGACTTTGAGCTACCACAAGAAGTTTCCATGGACACCAAATTCAGGCACCGTCGCCTAGAGGCAACTTTTCGAACTGACGAATGCAGGTGTAAAGTAGGGAATTTAATCTCGGTTACTTTCAAAAAGTCAAGGAAGATTCAATCTGTTTAATGGTCCTACTTCGTGTATTAATAAAATGGATAATGTCGAAGCTACATCTCATACATATCAATCACATAATGGCCGATTTAGTCTTCATTATTTCCAACTAAAGGGGCATAGGTATTTTGTATCCAGAGATGTTGATAGAACCAAATTCATAACGAATATTGAATTTGTGCCAATTCTGGCATACTTTCCTATCATGAAAGTTTTCGGGCAGAAAAGGATTATCTTCTACCAGACTCTATGTATGTCTGTATGTCAGCATTCGAAAACAGAACCTCTTTTACATCACAATTTCAAAATAAATTTACTCTTCTCTTCATAGAGTCCAAGCAGTGTATGGTACCGAGAACTGTCTTTGTCCGCATCTATATAGTTCACCTTAAATCTTGGTTGGGAGTGAAGTTAGCTTTACGTTAACTAATTGTGAAGAGTCCACCAGCTAGCATATCTGGCTGCATGCTTTGAGTAGTCGTCATGTAGAGTAAGATTTAAAATGGTGTTTTAGATAGTAGGTTTTAAGCCCTACATACAGCACTTCACTTATCTATAATCAATGGTTTATTGACTAAGCCAAGGAAGTTTCATGCAGACTGGACCGCAAATCGTAAGTCTACTTATGTTGACTGTGAAAAATTATAAGTGTGTCCTAACCTGCAGACAACTAACTTAACCTAAATACAACATCAGTTAGGTTTCATTTAATATTCTAATCTAGAAGCTCTCACATAATAATACATACTTCAATGAATACCCTTACATTATACAAATACACTGTAATCTAAACCAATTTCCGTATTTGTTGACATCTTTAACAAATTCCTATGATTAAACTTTCAACTCAACTCACAAACTAATGAATTCAGTAAAGGAAATTTCGAAAGACAACAACAACAACAACAAGTAAGCGCATTTAAGGGAAACTCACACAACGCCATTATTTATCACAAACATTTGATACACAAACTCCCTCTGACTAGTTTCGCCAACTCACGTTCCGTCACTTAAAAGCCGCCAAGTGAAAAACTTTCGGCTCCATTGACTTGCTGAATGGCCACGGTTGACCAACGTGAAATACTTGATAAATACTTACAAATAAATTTGCGGGTGTTAAGGTTTTGTATTGATGATGTTTTGACCTTTTTAAGTTAATGGTGTCACAATTTAATTTTTCGTCTCCCACCCACTTAACAAACTTTGTGGCGACGTTTCGGGCTTTTGGCTTTGTGTTAAGTTGTTTGTAGTATGCTTTGTGTATTGGTGTAAATTACGGCAGTCTGATGATTTCATCCTCTTCGTTGTTGTGGTTGTGTACTGAAACCACAGCCTGAGTCGTGTCATGAATTTGATATTTTCCAAATTATCATTGTTCCTTACATACATTTTCATTGAGTTGAGTATGAGAAGAATTGACTTCTTGTCATCGGAAATTGATAAAACTTAATCTCTACGGTGATAAGAATGCAAATTTTTTAGTCATCTCGTCATTTGCCATAATATTAAAGCATTAACAAAATATTAAAATGCATAGAATATTTATTAAAATTGCCGATTTGATTAAGTGCTTCACAAAAAATGCAAAAAAAAATATATTTTTCTAGGATAATATAAAAAGAAATATATTTTTTTTTTCATTGAGTCTAAGCACATCCCCGCAGGGAAAAAACTAGTTGTTAACTAGAATCCAACTGGTTTACATTTTCACATCAACTGGTCCATCTTCCATCCATTTTACATATAAACGACTGGTATTTTTAACATGGCGATATCCTACGAACTGTCAATTGTCAGTCAATGCATCAGCTAAATACTAGTTCATATACCTATACCAATTAAAATACTGATTAGCTCAGACCAATTTAGAACTAGTTCGCCTCATCCCAGTCTGGATCTTTTAGTCAAAAGCCAATTTTATTGATGCCGGCATCCAAACGATTAAACCGATTTTAATGATTTTTTTGTGTGAGTTCAGGTAGATTTAAGAAAGGTTTGGAAAACCTCGGGAACCACGGAAATTTGACCTGGAACCAATTTGAAAAAAACGCACTTATGGTTCAGTTTACTTGAAGTTTGGTACATCATTTCTTTCCGTGAAGGGGACCAGATATCGATCTAATAAAAATCTGGTTTACAACAAACTAGTATGATTCCGTCTTTAGAATACTAGCATTCAACTAGAATTTTTGAATACTAGTTTACCTTTTCCCTACAGGGATTAAGCTTACACAATTCTAAGTAAAAATATTTACAAATTTAACAATCGCTCTTGGGCTGAGAATGAAATCAGAATGTTAAATTTTTAAAGTATAAACCATATAAACCTTAATCTACAGAATGGTGTATGAATTAAAGATTAGATAGTTACAGTAAGTGCGAAACAAAAATTTTGACTCCAAAATGCTCTACTTCGCTTACGAATTTTAAGTATGAATCCGAAAAAACGTGCGAAAGGCGCTTGAAGCTTCGTCCAGTGGCAATAACCGACTCCTTACAACAAATCTATTTTATTTAGCTCTACCTGAAGCGCAGTCAAGCTGTAGATTCCTTACTACAGGATAAATTTTCAAAAGCATCTGCACACAAAACAAAATTTGGGCGCAGAGAATCAATATTTGATGACGTTTATAAAAAATAAAGAAAAAGTAAAAGACCACCAGTAGGGAATTTCAAGCTTTTCGATTGTATTTCTAACTTAATGGGTTAGGGGTAGTCAGAGGAACGAAAAAATGAGAATTTTCAGTATTTTTTTTTTTGCTATTAAATAATTTTATTTTACAAAAGTAGTGATATGGTATTATTAAACAATGTTTTGACTTGAAGTCACGAAAATTTCAAAAAAAAAATTTATTTCCGAAGTTACAGCTGTCTGTGTTAACCCAGTTCCAAAAAAGGTCCTTGCGGTGACAATCATAAGTCCTTGGAGATTCATCTGAAATCAATCGAATAAAAAAAATTAGTTTTATAAATAAATAATCCTGGGCCTGATCCAAAGATTTTTTGTTTTCAAAAATTAACAAAATGGCGGCCTCAGGAAATTTTTGTCTAGATTTTTGGGAAAAAATCAACAGTTAATTGGTCTTAAAAAATCGAAATTTTTCAAAAAAAAAAACTTTGAATAAGGCCCGAGTTTATTATGTATTCTAAACGCTGTATAAATTTCACTAAAATCAACTGAGCGGTTTTCGAGTTACAGTTGTCACCAGTTCAAAAAACATAGTTACCTGCTCCCGAGCGCTCCCGGGCGCTTTGAAAGGCCCGAGCTCTCTTTGTTATTTGTCGAATAACTTTAAAACGAATTATCGGATTAACTTGAAATTTTCAGAGAATATTTTTAAGATATTATACTTAACGAAAATGCAAAAAAAAAATTGATTTTTTGAAAATTCTGACTACCCCTAACCCCTTAAAACAAAAAGCTTTTCATAAAAATTCATTGCCCGTTCGGAGGCAACTTAGAATAAACTGTAGGTCCCTCCATTTGTTGGAAAAACACGAAGACGCAAACCGAAAGAAAGACTAACGATGGGCAGTTTTTGAGCAGAATAACAAAAAGTACACTAAGATATTTTATATGTTTGTGTGGAACTTTTTAAGCCTTCACGGCTTGAATGTCTTCATGAGAAAAGGCAAGGAATCCCAATTTAAATCCAGACTTGTTGACTTTTTGGCTGTTGCAGATATACCAAATTACCCAGATCTCGGCTAACACAATAAGATACCGATAAAAGATTTATAAGATTTGTTCTTTTTGGATTGCATTTAATTTTATATTCGAAAATTTTTATATACACCTTGTAGCAAGGTACATTAAATTCTCTCAAATGACTTAAAGTTGAGAAAATATTTATATTGATATTTGCATGCTTTAAATTATTTTTCAAGTTTTTGAAATTAAAAATATCTTACATCCAAAGCAGTCTACCGTAAATTTTATATATTGTATTTCCCTTGTTGATCAAATGTTAATCATACGTCATGGCGAACTTTTTATTTTTAAGTTAGGATATGGCTTATGTTCTTTTAATCTAGACCTTAAATTTTTTGCTATTTTCACGAATTCAAATAATATACCCTGTGATAGGTCGCGTTTGGTCTGATATGAAATCAGATTATTGATCTATTCACAGTTCTAACCCTGGTGCCTTCGACTCGCAGCATGCACTCGCCACTGCCTTTACGAAAAATGTTGATTGCATAGAAGACGTTCATTGAATACTTAATACATTTAAGCTGTCAGTTGAATATAATTATAATCAAAGTTCTAGATGTAATCTCTTCACAAATATATCAAGCTTAATAGAATCGATCTTGGTTGAGATAAATAGTATGAAATGCCACAATTTATATGACAATTCCAGTTGGTTTAACTAAAGCTGTCTATCTGCGAAACTTTTTAAATCACTGGTACCTTAAATTATTCACTCTTTTTAAATTTTTGGTCTGTCTAAGCTTGGATGGTAGGAGAGAGAGGATGAGTATTAATCGAGTGTGAACTCCATAGGAAAAATTAAAGATAGTGTGGGATGAACATTCCTCTTTTAAACTTGTAAATTTATAAAGTAGAGCTCGGGAATCGGTGGAGTGATTTTGTGGTATTGTATACCAAACGTTCCAGATACTGGAATATTGAGCATAGGGTGGTCGCTTCAACAGCTCAGTAACAAGGTAACGGAGTTTTACGCGAATGCAGTATGTTTTATTGGTAACTAAATAAAATAAATATATTTAAAATATTGTTCAGTATCAGAAAACTAAAAAGCTGAATTATCAAGCACACTGGTTTCTGACAATTTCCTTCCCTTTTTGAGAGACACCACCTTGCTGAGTACGAATATGACGTGTCCTGCAGGTAACACCTGGTAGTGTAGAAAAAGTCACGCGTAAGGATGGACGATTATTGGCTGATCAATGTTTTATTTAGGTAAAAATTTCATATTGGAAGCTTAATTTGAACATCTCTCTCAAAGATCATCTTGACCATGTTGGCAAAATTTGGAGCAAATTTTTCACCAGCTAAATCATTCGCCATAGACAGGAACAGATAGTGATAGCTTGATGAGAGAGGTCCGGACTATAAGGTGGATACATAAGAACCTCCCAATGAAGCTCTCGGAGCTTCTGGTGAGCCACTATCAATGTATGTGGTCTGATGTTCTCCTGATGAAACAAAATTTCCCTACTTTTGGTCAAATCTGTGCGCTTTTGAACAATTATTTTCTTCAGATAGTGCAATTACAAATTTAGATTTGGTTATAGGAGAGCAGTTCATAGTGGCTAATTTCTTGCCAATCTTACCAAATACTTAACAAAATCTTCTTGACCACCAATACTGCTTTCTGCCCTTCGACAAAGATCGTTTTGACGTTGCTGTAAGTAATCTATTTTCAATCGCCAGCCATCATTCATTTAAGATATGGGTCCAGTTTGTTACGATTCATATGCAATTTGCGGATAGAAAACGCATATACCTATTTACTATAACTCATGTGGCATGCATATATCGAGCTTTTTAGTGTATCCAACATCCTTTTCAAGAAGTTCCAAACATTTTTTTCGTGCAACGTTTAGCTAATGGGCAATCGAAACAACGCTCAACGACGATTTTATTTTGTCGACATTTTCGCCTTTCAAACTGTGTAGCATATTTTACATCAAAATTACCAGAACGAAATCGACAAAACATTGCGGATTGTGGACATTGCGCATGATAGAGCGCTACAGTCTCAGGACCATAAAAACTATTCACATTTAGAGCTGCCTGACTTGCGTTTTCGCCTTTTTCATCTTTCTGATGTCCTTCATGTCAAATGCCCTCAAACATTATTGAGTTAAAAGATTACCACTTCTTTTTTAATCTTTTTAGTACCTACAAAATATCATCTTCTTAACGCCATCCGGCCTAATCTAGTTGCAATGAGAAAATAATGGATTTTTTTTAACAAATATTTTTAATACTTTTTTTCCCAATCCAATAATGTCACCGGCTTTCCTAATAAAATGTTGTAGTTGCTGCTGCCCGTGCAAGCACAAATGAATGATGCACTGGAATCAACACAATTAGCCCACCTAAAGGCGGTGTTCGGAAATTATAGGTTCATCTTCGCTGATTAGACAAAGGTCGGTTCCAACAAATGATTTATGGTTGATATCCTTGGTATATGGTAAATTTGCTGAAATATCTGAAAACCTGGAGAAGTAGCTTATGTTTGAATAGACAGAGAGTTACACCTGGCTTGAGCCATGCAGCTCGTCATTCCCATATTAAGATTAAACAGAGTAATGAATTTAACTCTTAACCTTCTATTATTAACACACTTCTGGGTAAGTTTACCATAAAAATTGTTATTAGATAGATTGCATATTTTTCAGCAGAAATGCACTTCAATATTATTGTTGTTTTTTTTTTCTTTTTTTTTTTTTGTCAGGAACCACCACAAGCTTTCTTAGAACTACACAAACAAAATAATTCCGGCCACTATTCAAAGCACTTACAAGCAATAATAATAAAAGAATTTATTTAAGCCTACTAAAAAAACTCACACACACAAACATTCACGTATATACATGAAATCGTGTACGAGTAGTATGAATACAAGGAAAATATCCACGTAATCCGAGATCAAATCGATTTTGTCATGAAACAACATTCTAATTCCCATTAGGTCATGGCAGATTAGTTGTGTAGGCGCATGGTTTAAAAATACTTATGTAGGTATATATATGGAAGTATACACATGTATGTACTCGTATGTGTGTGCATTTGAAATGTGCATTACAAACATGCTTTGTATGTGTATTTACAAGTATGGTGCTGATGTATCTATTTGTGCTGAGCAAGCATTCGATTTTTGTACAACTACATCCACACACACATATACACTTTGTATACATTTGTATGTACATGTGTGCATGCATTAGCAAATAAAATACATCCGCAGTTAAGTGCAAGCGTAAATGTTTTATTAGTATTTTTGACAGAATTGGAAAGTTGGATTTTACTCGTTGCAGCAAACCGACTTTTTGTTTTGTGTACTCAACTACATACAATACATTCATGTATTACATTCGTATTATTGTCCTTTCTCTCTTTTGTTGTTGGCGTTGTGTTGTATGACGCATTGTTTATTTAGCCTAGTAAAATTGTACTATTGAGACTCGACAGAGGTGATTTTACTGCACCCAAAACGATGAGTAGCCAAAAGTGTATGTAGCAATGAATTTATATATAAATATATATATGTACATATTGGTATATCGTACTTATACAAATGTGTGTTACATGTGTAAGAGTCCTGTAGGAATATTATAACAATTTCTTTATAAGAACTTCCTCAATATACCTATAAGTAACTTTATCTATCTAGGAAAGCTTTCCAAGTGAAAATAACTAAGATGTTTAGGTTTCTTTTCAATTTCAAAAGCCTTTGAAGAAACCGGTGAACATCAGTTGGAAAATATCAATCAAACAATAATACTATATTACGTTCTGTGAATTCATTTTTATCGAAAGAGATGATATCAAGACTTATAAGGAGTAGCTCAGAGGTCCTTTAAATAAAATATGTTCGATCCTTCCAAAGAACTTTTGCAAGACATCTTAAACAATTTGGTTAGATAGAGTAATTCATACCTTAGGTTCTTGAAAAAAAAAATTTAATAATTATATTGTTAAACTATCAACATTAATGAACTCTTTCACCATAAACTAGTTTTAAGAAATCAGCTAAGTCTGACAAGGTTAGGAGCTCTTAACTTCTTATATGTATACCACCGTCCGACAAAAATCAGCCTTTCTTGACCCACGAAAAAATTAAATATTTTCGGAAACTACGACCAAAAAAAATTCCCGTGTCTGGCCTTGCTTAATAACGAACGGCTCTGAGAGATTCTATCCAATTCTGACCACGCATCGGGTGTTGCCCAACGTCGATTTTGTTACCTTTTTCAAAGAATTTACAATATCAAAAATGGGTTATTCTAAGGCAACGAAAGTAGTTATCACAATCTCTAAATAGCGCCTCTAATATCTTTAACTAAGCACAAGCAAATTAACTTACTTGGTCACGGTGTTCCGGCAGTCTGAACGCGGGGTTCATTCATTGAAAAAAAAAAACATTAAAAGCGAGATTTTCTATTGAAGAAATTAGAGCTTCTTATTAAACTTGGTTCTTTTAAATACCTCACACATAGCGAAAGGTTATACTTGTAAGACTTGGGTTCTTTTCATGCAGGTTATGAACATACATACATCATATATTAGGCTAGAGTCGGGTTGAGGCAAAATAAAACTAGAAAGAAAAGCTATCTTCGGCCATGCCAAAGTCTTTGCACCTTTCTTGGTAACGATGATACTCGTATACGTGTGTAGAATACCAAATCTCCAAATCTAATGCTTTCATACATTCTTTTGATGGATTTTTGAACCAGAATCACATATCTGAACAGAACGGTTTTATGGAGTCTATGTGGTTTTATGATTTTCGGTGGCAATGGTTCTTTGTACACACAAAATTTCACGCTCTCTGATGGTTTCTTAGTACGACCACCCAAAATATCTATTCTGAAAGGTAGGTCGTATATAGGTTATTGTGGTCTGATCTGGCCGGTTTGATTGGAATATCTCAAAAGCTGGGGACTAGTTTACGTATTGTACAAACAGACGGACAGACAGCCATGGCTACATCAACTCAACTCGTCATTCTGATTCGATCTGTGTAAAATTTGATGAGTCTACCTTTTCATCATCTGGTACGTACTTACTCCAGACCAAAGTTTATGTAAGTATTATTTTAGGTACTTGAAAATAACTTTGAAAAAGAGTCTGCTAATTTATAAAATTAGATAATATATATATAAATTATAATTTATTGCATTACATATAGGCAACCTCCGGATCAGAACAACATACGATATGACGAGGATAATCATGGCTTCGAGTACCGAAGATTTTTCGTATTAAGCTGATTTCTTCATCTCCCTGATTCCTATTATTTTTAAGAAGCTTAATTCAGACTGGTTCCAAACTAATGCTTACTGGTTGTGCGTTTACCGGGTACGGAACATTTTTCTGCACTTAGCCATTGTTCACCCGTCCATTTAGTTCGATTTGGTTTAACAAGCGTGCCGCATCCGGAAGCTGAAATGAGGCCTTCAGAATCCACGCCTTTATTGCAGCACTTTTGTTAGTATCACCTGTAGTATATTTAACACTTAGACCCACGCTAATGATATTGGTTTTTAGTTAAACCTGCTACTGCTACTTCCTCGGGGCGCCCTATACAACCATACTTCATCAGGGAACAAGCTATGACCTAGTAAATATATATCAATCTATGATTACTTATCCTACTTATATCTGCTAATCTATTATGGAAATATGTTTTTTTTAACTCTTGAACGCACATATCGCTTTTTGCTGTTATTCTTTTTTTATCGACAACCAAGAGTTAAACCATGGTAATATTTACACTTAACTTAACCCCTGTGATTTCCTACTGGACTCACGACTGTAGCATAAATATTTATTAGTTGAAGAAGTCCACTTTTACTTAGATTAAATGAACATTTATTGAGTATTCAACCAATACAAATTTCTTTAGTAATTTGTGTGATCATGTGTGTATCTTTGTATGTATGTATGTATGTGTATGGGTATTTGAAGGAAATTGCAAATAATTCTTACACTTTTGGCACATTTCATTGTATGATTTGTGTTTGCTTAGCATTTTAGTAAGTCAATAAGTTAGATTCCATATTTATATATACATACATATATGTATATATGCAAAAATCATAAATTGTTGATTTATTTAACGCAAGGGAAACCAAAACCGACAATTGAAATTGAAACCATTGGGAAAACCAACGTTTAGATTTGCTTTTAATAAATCATTTCAATATTATTTGCGTGAATGTAAATTAAAATTCCTTCAAAATGAAAATCAGTAAATAGGAATTTCTTTTTAGACATGTTACTTGAATATTATAAATAATAAATTGATAACATAATAGAATTGAAATTGATATGAAAATCCAATTTGCATATTCTTACGTTGCTGAATGATTAATTAAAGCATTTAATAGGAAATATAAGTAATTTGTTTTTCCTTAAGGTAAATAAATATTTTTCCACTGAGGATTGTAATATGAGCGGAGCTATCTAGTATACATATGTATTTTAAAATTTATTTTATTCGAATGCATACTTAAGCGAACTCAATATCGCTCGCATACCGTAAGCCATTAGGTTTTTCTTTCTGCCATTCGATGTACTTATGTCTAATTGATGCTAGACTCGGGGTATTTGGTAAGACACGAAAGCATATATGTCTTCTCCTTGCTCAGACGGCATCAGAAACGGCCAGGTTCTAAGAGATGTAAGTTTAACTTACTTGGATCACTCTCTCGCTCCACCGTTTTTGAAGAGCAACAGTGCTCAAATAAGTTCCTGACGTAACAATTGAATGGTCATCCCACACCACCTCCAATTTTTCAACCACAGCTCATTCTCCACCTCCATTCAATATCTAATACACTAACAAGGTTAAAGGAGGTATGATCATCATGCGCCACTTGTAACCTTTTCTATAGTATTCCCCTTTAAATATCCTTCGCTTTATCATAGTGGATCTTTCCCAAATGAGCTGAGATAGTTCAACTTCTCCAAATGCTGTAATATGGCTGTCCGTCAAATTTCGAGTATTTCATTTATTTATTGCCTGCACACCTGGCCTTTCAGAGCACTCGTCAACAAAACAATGTAAAATAACTGTGTTCTGCACCAGTTAAGGAATACAGGATGACAAGACTTCTTACATCTGGTCTTCTTCCACCGACGGGTTAGCTTCACTTCCTTATTCATTCTGGAAAAAGCAGAACTCACGGCGCAACTGTTGAGCTATTCAGCACTGCAGATTTCTCCAGCAATAAGTTGAAGGAGTCTCACGATAAGGAATAAGCTTAACATCAGTTCATGCAGCCCATATTAAGAAAGTTTTTCCTTTTTATGGATTGTGTTGAGCACACTTAGGTTCCAATCTTTAGTTATGCTTTCATTTCACTATATTTTGGAAAGAAGCTTAAGCATGCACTTTATCATTTCTCCGCCGCGTATTTGCTATTCGAGCTGCTTCATAGTCGGGCAATGCAACATCTGTTTCATCGCCATCGATAGGGGGATCGAGCTCGCCAAATCTTTCGTATTTTTGATCATAAAACCTCAAAAGCAGCCGTAGGTAAATGTCTATTTTCATGAAGTTTCACAAAGCTAACTTGAATCACAGCTGATTAGGCCATTTCATGGACTTTTTTCACGTTTGTCGTCATTAGTTTTGTCGATAGTCTGAAGTCACCGAGACAACCTGCATAATGATATTATTCTTCTCACATTAACTCACCTATAATTAGAAAGCTGTACCTACCCCAAGGACATCTTATTTAAACTGTGAACGAGCTCGTAAGCCATATCTAAACAACACTTCCCCAGTTGACCTGAATAAAAATAATCTCTATAATGTACGTATTTTTATGGCTTTTGGTAAAATATCATTTTCCAGTACTTTTGGCAAACACAATTCTACTTACGACTTAACTTGATTTGGCTTTATCGTACGGATTTAGAATTGTGTTTTTTAACTGTTGTCTTTTGTACGAAAATATGAGAGAATAATCTTTTAAAACGTACTAAGCGAGGATGAATTCAACTAACAAAACAAACAAAACACTACACACACACACAGATAGGAAACGCAACAAATGTGAAATGAAAATCACATCGAAAAGCATATAAAATAATTCAATTTACAGTTAAACTTGTTTTGGAAGCCATAAAAGCAACAATCAGATGAGACATCACCAGCTGCACACCATGCAAGCAAACAAACGGACGTACGCACGCACGCACGCATGCACGCAAGAGTAAACTGGCTTAAGGACATTTGGAGATAGAGACGGATGAACGGACGGACGGATGGATGGACGGACGGACGGATGTACAAACATAAGAGGTACAGATAACTCGGCAAGTCTCGGTGTCCATCGTCGTCGTCGTCGTTGTTATTGTTGTTGAAGCAACCGGACATATTAAACAGAAATCTCCTTTTAATGTCACATCCTTTCAGCTTCCTTGCATTCTTACGAGTATAAGCCGTTGCTTGTAAGTGCATGCTGCACAGTGCCAACTGCAACGAGTGCCAAATACTGTAAGTACGCCAGCGAGCATATAAATTTTAGCAAGTGCGCAAACATACATACTTATATACATATATACATATATGTAGCTACATATGTGAGGATATCTTTAGTAGATTGTAACTGGCAACCACGGCAAGTGTACAAAGCCATTCATCATATAACTCGTCTCACAGTCCACTCGCAGCGTATGAATGACCATTGGCAATTTAAGCCTCAGAGCAACCCACCCGAAGGTGGTGTGCGACGAAGAGTCGAGAGTGTTTGGAAGCTCAACCACGCGGTGGTGTAACCATTTCGGCAGTAAAATCTCGTACGCAGTGCTGCGGAAGGAATCTACTAAAATATGAAATACGGCCACACAACCACGTTCCAATATGCGTTAATATGTACAACATGTACGTGCACATGTACGCATGTATGCACACATATACTCGTATATACTCACAAGCCTTGCTCTTGAATTGCATGCGAGATTTATGCATTGAAGCTGCCCTAAAGCAGCTTAGTGGCATGCAGTGGCCATCCGCCGCACACAACATCACCTACTTGTGCGCTCTGCCGGCCACATTGTCGGGAAGTTGTGGCCAGTTCCTTCAGATATTCTCCGGCCCACATAAGAATGAGTAAGCAAAATGCACAAATACAAATGCATACGTAGCCGCATTCATGTGCTCACACACTAACACTCAATTATGCACAGCGCCGACTGTTCGTTGTGTGGCGTCTGAAAAGCCGTGACTATCGCATTCTTCAGCACACACAGGATGTACATACGCATTAGTTAAGCTACTACTAAATAAGCTACAAGCTAACGAACAATTGGTCTGCGTAGAAGTGGCCTATGATGTGGGGGAGGTGGGGTGGGGTGCGCTGTGTTGGTCATAAAAGCTTTCAGCTTTTTGGCTGCAGATTTAACGCTCTCACAAACACATATATATATATATATATATACATTCACTCGCTAACAAAACTTGACTGCCACATTTGTTTCTATGCACATATCTACTGTGTTCGTTGCTTGTTGCATTTGTTGTACACTGTTGTTACTGTAGTGCAGCAACAAATAGCGTAAGTAAGCTGCTTTACGCAAAATGTTAGAATTTAAGCTGTAAGACCGAATCAGGGCTTTATGCTAGCGTCTGTACGGAGAGTAAGTGTGGGTGTGGGGGCAAGCTAGCTGAGCGGGTGTGTATATGTATATTATAATTTGTGAATAATTATTACTATTTACAAATAATTGTTAATAATAATTTCTATTCATTGATGTTGTTACTTCCTAATGAAAATATACGGGGTTATCCGTTTCGTGGTTTCAAAAGTACTTTGGTGAATGTTGACATCTGTCAAACCTTACTGTCAAACTAAAGGCACTGAGGAAATTAGATCATGAAAACTCGACCACAAAAATAATGATTCAAATGGTACCAAATTTCTTGCTTTAAGAGAAGACTTTGGTGCAATAATCGTCAAATTACTGAAGCAGCTGGCAAAATTTGAAAGAAATTTGAATGGACTGGCTAGATTAAAGATATTGTAAGGCATCAGTTCCATCGTTTTGCTCGTTGCATCTCAAAGATCGCTTCTGTAAGTGAAAGTTTATCCGAAGGACTTACACCTACATTTATATGAAATCCAACTCACACAACAACTGAAGCCGGCGGACCATGTACACAGCCGTACATAAGTCGATTGGATATTGGAGCAAGCAGTGGATGGTGATTTTTCGACAAAATTTTCTTCAGTGAAGTGGCAGATTTTTCATTCGGTAGATACGTAAATAAGCAAAATTTTCGACTTTGTGGCTCTGACACTCCTAGAATATTTGAAGAGAGGCCATTAAACCCGAAAAACCGCACTGTCTGGGGCGCTCTTTGGTCCTTACTTCTTTGAAAAAGACAACGGCGAGACCGTCATTGTCCATTCGTATATTAACCAACTTTTTTGGTCTGCAATCGAAGAACATGAATTGTACAATGGGTAGTTTCTACAAGATTGTGCTACATGTCACATGGCACGAACGAATATACGTAATCTCCCGACTTGGTGAGGTTCGTTGGTCACCGCTATCGTGCGATTCGACAGAGTTGGCCTTTCCTGATTGAAGGTTACACGAAATACTGTATTAAGAGTATAAACTGTAAGCTCTCGAGCACTTGAAAACCAACATTCATGAAGTAATTGCTGAGATACCGCCCAATATGTGCCAAAAAGAGGTCGAAAATCATCTAAAACGCAGTATTGCACATAGTATGTCAAGGTTCAGATTTTTTAACAAAAAAAAAAAAAATTTTCATTACTATTTTCGAAACTTTGGTCAAGATTTTTCATATTTCGAAATTCTGCTAAAGAATTGCTCTAATGAAAAGGCAATTACTATTTGTCCTTTCCCTTAATTGGTTTTCAATTAATTCCATATCAAAATGAATAAATTTAAATGAAAAAAATTATCAAAATTTCACCAAATACCGGGGTTGCTTCCAAAGGTAATTAATAAGATTGGAAATTGGTGTTAATTGACGTATCTGCACTCGTTTGTCTTCCTAGTAGCTTAAAGGCGCAAAAATAGGCCCTTTTGCAAAAGGGGCGCAGTACTTCACCACGACTATCCCTCCTCGTAACCCTCTAAGTTACTGAAACTTAACCCGACGCCAATGAACATGGGTGTGATATACCCGGCTGCATGATGTCGCAAATACTGAGTGGCTGGAGCTAATAAATACAAAAGTCGATTGGACAACGTGTATCCCACACTACTCAAATAACGAATCATTTTACTGCGATCTCTGGGATTGCAGAAATATGTCTAGCACCATCCTCCCCGGATACAGCATCTTGTGATTTCTGGTTATTTTCAAAAATTAAAATAAAAAATTGATAATTCCTTAATATCATCGAGGCGATAATTAATGCGGTGAATGTTGAACTTGATAAGCTTAAAAAGTAAAAGTTTGAAGACTGTTTTCAGAAGTGGATCTATAGGCTTAAGAAATTCATAGAAATTAATGGTGATTATGGAGAGAAGATAAAAAAAATGCAAAGATTACGAATAAACACAAAAAAAAATTTTTTTCTGGTCAACTCACCGAACTTTTGTTAATTCCCTCGTATGTCAAATGAACTGAATAATCTTTTGTTATTTTTTGCATTACAAATATAGGTTAATAATCCTAAGAAATAGTATAACAAATGCATATAAATATAATTGTTCTTTTACTTATAAATATATTTTTCCTCGGGTGTGACAACCCCAGTTCATTGGATTGTTGGGTACGAACACGAGCTTTATGAAATTGTAACGCCCAGCGGCGGATGATTAACGCGTAATCGTAACATTAAATAATAACCATAAATCAATATTAACAAAAAAAAAAATACGAATAAAAAATCCCTGCTAAGTCATTCTTAAAAATGTTCGAAAAATCAAATTCGTTTTGCACGAAGAAGAACATTGAAAAATAGCTTGATATCCCAAATAACATTACGTTATTGAAATTAGAATGCATGCAATAGTTCATTTAAACTTTTCAGATTTTAAGTTTACAAAAGTTTATTCATCCATAATTCTGAACAAACATTTATTTTGTAGTTTTTTCCGACAGCGTTTCACACTAAAAATAGTTCTGTAAAATTTTGAACTTCAACAATATTATCAACATGTTTGTAAAATATTCATGCATAGCTACCCTACAGTGAAAAATACCAGTTGTGAACTATAAACCAATTTCTTCTTTCTTCTTTACTAACGCAGACACCGTTTACGCAATTACAGCTGAGTTAACAACAGCGCTGATGGGTGGCAATTGGAAATACCAAGTGAAACCAGGACGCTCTCCAACTGATCTGTCCAATCAAGTGAAATACTACATTGAATACTTTCAGAGCTAGAGCATTGTTAACCACCCCAACCGTATAATCTAATCATATATCTCGTACAGCTCAACGCTCCCTCCATGCCTTCACACCATGTAGTAGGACGGTGTTGTTGTTGTTGTTGTTGTTGTAGCCGCAAAAATATTCCTCAAAGTAATTTTTGGGGAATGTTGCGGGAATGACAGTCCTTGGCCGGATAAAAAATCCGGGTCGTTCCGGTATAAAGACCCGACTGTCGCGGGAACTATTGGATTTTAGTCGCCTCTTACGACAGGCATGCCTTACCTTGGGTAAATTCTTGAACCCCTAACCCGCAGGGGTGACGATGAGTGGTTTGTAGAGTTTTATCTTCGTTCGTCGAGAGAGAATTTTACATTTCAGTGGCTTACTCAGTTCAAAGTAGTATCTATTGTCAAGAGTGATTCATCTTTTGATTTCAAGGCTGACATTATTATTGGTGTTAATGCTGGTTAGAAGACAGACTAAGTTATTTACGACTTCAAAGGGATGACTGTCATTAGTGGCGTGGGACCCGAGACGCGAATATGATGGCTAATTGGTTGATGACACGAGATAATTTGTCTTGTACTCGTTGCCTACTTAACCAATAGTCACGCGATGGAAGATTATACCATAACTATTCAGTTCTGCAGCTCGTAACATCAAATTAAAGAAGTCACATGATATGGAATAACCTTGACTGAAACATCGTTTAGTAACGAACGGTTCGGAGAGGTTTTTCACGATTTGGTGTTGCTGAAGGTCAGTTTACACAACCGTAAAAGTTTTGCGGGGATACCAAATTCAGAAATATTGACGAAGAGGCGGTGTGTCGATCGTTTTTTCACTGATGGTGAATATCTGGTCAAAAGTGGATTTACCAAGACTAAGGCCACACTGATAAGGTCCAATCAGTTTGTTGACGTTGGGCTTTAGTCTTTCGCACACTACGCTCCATATGATATAGAATAGGCTCATCCCACGATAGTTGGCGTAGACTATGGGATCTCTCTTTTTGTAGATTGAAATGAGCAAACTTAGATTCCAATCATCGGGCATGCCTTTATCCAATCACATATTGCAAAGAAGCAACTGTTGGATTGGATTGGGTTCGTCATCTGCTGGTGCTCCATTGTCACTGCCACTGCCTGAAGAAGTGTTCGCTTCATAAATTCAGAATACTCTGGCCAGCAGTCACTAATTCACCTTTTTGAGTACTACAAGAGTTTTCTCCCGTCTTGAAATCTTCCGTGAATCGCATTTTTGAGCAATACCCTTGTTGTGCTGTTTCTCCAGCTCTTTGTATTCAAGCACGAAGGAAGTGTGAAATGTCGTCCCACCATTCCCTTATGACGGGTTGTTGATGAGTGCTCTCAGAAAGTAGGTGTGCAAGTTGATTAGAAAACCCTTCGACTGTATGTTTTGATTGCAAATAGTCGACGTCGAACCTTCCTTGTGTTTGGTGATGGTAGTTCTTTGATGTAAAGAGGTGGGTGCGTATCCTTGTTGCTACAAGAAAATGACCTGAATCGATGTTGGGTCCGTGGAGCGTACACACGTCAAGAATACTGTAGGCATGCCTTTCGTCTATCACAACATGATCGATCAGATTTTGAGTTCTACGATCTAGCGATAGCCAAGTAGCTTGATAAATATTTTACGAGCCAGCTGACGCTGCGCAGACGCCAATCGCTTACTCGAGGAGCATGGATGGGAAGACGCACACAGATCAGATAACAAGGCATCTCATCTGGACCAGTATTGAGGTGGAAAGCAACGTCGCTTTGCGCACTTTCACGGAGCGTAACTAAGAATAGAACTGTGCCATGGCGTGCTAACTATTCCTTTGACCTTCTATATAATTAACTAACTGGAATCATATAATCTTTAAAATACTGTTATTTAACTAGAATTTTTGCAGGGCAGTTTGGCTTTCCCTGCTGGGTATATACTGGAATATATATGTATAGATATGTGCATATATGTACACGTATTATAGAAGTATAAGATAAACCCTTGAGCACACATAAGTAAAAGTAGCCACTACTTTCACCATACATATGTACATACATACAAACAATACATACAACAATTATATTTTATTAAAATTTATCTGACAAATATATGTATGAACATAAATATATACGTATTGTATTTGTTAGCACCGGAGAATTTATAGCAAAAATGTGAAAATTGAAAAGCTGCATAAACTACAACCGCAACAGCAATATAATACCAACAACAACAATACAACAATGTATGCAACATAAATATGCACAATACATGCAACAAACATATCAACAATAGTGGCAACAAAAATTTAAAATTTTATAATTACAAATTCCAAAGTAAATTGCATGTTAAACGATGGTTATCCGACAAAGTTATGCTCGGACAGTGAAAGAAAATACTCAGTTCACACTGGTCCTCAGGGCAGCCAATTCCAGAGCTGCTGGCGTACTTACTGCTTCATGATGCTGCTGCTTCTCCTTCTCCATCTTCCACTAAAACTACAATAGCCAACTGCCAGGGATCATAAATAACTTTGTAGGGGAGAATGGAGGGGGAGGGAGAAGGGGGCAGATTAAATGCTTTCAAACATTCAACCCATTCAACGTTCAGCACTAGCGTGGGCAACGACAGCTACTTGTGGCTTAAGGAAATCCCCCCACGCACCCCTTTGTGTACATTTATTTCGTAATTTGTTGCAAATAATTTACATAGTTTAGTTTTGTATTGGAAAACTGTATTAAATCGAGTGTTGGAAATGTCTAAATGAAGCAAAGGACATCAACACAGCTGCTCATCAACACCACGCCTCACCGACGATTGCCTAGAGACATAGAGTGCCGCCACCAGTAGCAGACTTTAAAGTAATTTATGTAAACTGTGTAAGAAGCAGCAAAGATCTGCATGAATACCTTGCATACCCTCCACTCCTTCCCTTTTCCCTCATTAGATTTATTTACGCATGGCGTTGCTCAACGAACGCACATTATCTTATTCAATTTAGTTTTAAAGTGCCGTTATATAGTCTACTGGCGATTTATTGTTTTTGTAAATTTCACCTCTCACATTGTAGTTGTTAGTGGTAGTGGTAGTTTTGCCTTGAGCATTGGCATCCCACCACTAAATTATGCAGTTCATTGAAATTCACCCAAAAGTGGCAAAGTAGCTGTGAGTCTGGCGGGCTGGCGGGCTGGCCACTTGCTGTGTTGGCGAAAGTTTGTTGAGAAATTTATTACAAAATTTGGCAGCTCATTTTCAAGTAAGCAGGAATTAAGAGTTTCAATACCACTTGAAAAGTGCACTTTATTCAATTAGACGACACGCAAAATTATGTGGAAAAGGCAGTTTATTACCCACTTTGGGCTGAGGGAAATTTCAATAATCAATTAATTAAGAACGATTTTATCACAGAAAATGTCACACAATTCGGGAACTGATGGTTATCAAAAATTCAAGCAAAATTTTTATTAAAAATCCAAAAATCTTTAAGTGGAAAATAGCGCTTTGACGAATGCCGATGTGCTTGCTAGCACCACAGGAAACCCCAAACAGCAATTAGAGTAATAGCCGAGTAGCCAGCAATGTGTAGTGGAGGCCAGGATTCTGTATTGGTTCGACCTAAGTTCAAAATTACAGAAAATATATTTTTCCAATTTCATTATCCCCGTCCTGTTTTGTAGTGCGGTAGCATGGCCGATGACAACTTCTGGTGATTTGGTGTAGGAAGTTTTCGGTAGAAAGGTTTTAAGTAGGATGGAGCGATGAGCTATATGAGACTTCCGGCGATATTGAGATACCAGGGAATTAACAAAAGTTCAAACTTGGCTTTGTTAAATCTAAAAATAAAAAATCCTTTGCAAATATTGTACTATATTAGTCTTCCTTTCAAATTTTAGAACGATTGACTAACATGGAAACGGGAAAACGCAAGGTAGCTGAGGATATGTCAGACGAAATTCCACCATCGACGCAAACAGAAATTCGCCATGTGGTTCTTTTCGGGTTTCGCCAAAACTTACAGCCCATACAAATATTCAGTGAATGCCAATTCGTATATGAAACGATTGCACTGTCTTTAAAGACTATTTCTAAGTGGTTCCGAAGCTTCCAGACCGGAAATTTTTCCGTAGAGGATGAGCCCCGAGAATGTCGAATAAATCTTTCACTGATGACGTCACTGTAGCTCTGGTGAAATTCAAAATTGACAAAGACCCACATTTTATACAAGAAATTAATAGGAAGTAATAATCTGGGGTACACGAAGAAATTCACCCGATGGGTACCACGAATTTTAAATGAAGCACAAAAGGAGGCTCGAGTGCATTTTGCTCAATTTTTCATTAGCAAATTCGAAAATGATCGTCAGTCTGGAAACTTAAGTAAAGTCGTTCCTAGTGACGAATCTTAGTTCTTTAAGTAGGATCCAGAAGAACAAATCCACTCATAAAATCTTAGCAATAAAAATCAGAAGCAAAAGTAATTATATCAATTTACTTCACCCGATCTGAAATCATTGCTGCTTTTCCACTTGAAACGGATCCGACGGCAAATGCAAAGTAGTACATTGAAGGGTGCTTACCAAAAGTTTTCAAAAATTTGTTGGAAAAAGGAAGAAAGAGGATTTGCGGAACTACTTTTTACATCATGACAACGCGCCATCCCACACTGCGGAAATAACGAGAAATTTTATTGCGTCCAGGCGAGTATATAGAGAAAATAAAAAAGAACAAAGGTTACAAATACAATACGAAAAGAATTTTTTTCTGGTCAACTTATCGAGCTTTTGTTAATCTACTCGTAGTTCAGCGTATCAAGAGACAACCGCTACGGCGGCTACGATTACGTGAATCACCACAGTTCTTGGCTTCCGATGTGAGCTCTCACATTTTCCGAATGAAGCGACTAAATACTTCATATGCATGACCTCAAATCACTTTTCTTAATACCTTTGCAGTCCTCGTCATCCAAGGCTTTATTTTTTTCTTCGCTGTAGCTTTATTACCTAAACATCGATTTGCTCGCGTATATTAGTTCCAATATATTAATATTAGAATAAGCAGAATGGGCTACTAGAACGAAATTTATCTGGTGGTCATGCAAATAATTAAAGTTATTAATTTCCGCACAGCAATCGTACATAGAACCAACGCACAAACAGTAGTAGACAAATACAAGCAATTTTGTGTCAAAATTGACAATTTTTTTTTTATTTTATTTTTTTTTTTTGCTCTTCTGATTTTAGTCCATTGACTTTAGTGTAAAAAAGTAGTTATTATTGTTGTTATTCATGTTCTGTTTTTTCAGTTGCTGACATAGCGCTTTGATGGCGTTTTACGGTCGAATGAATAGACGACATGAAAAATGCGCAAAAATAAACTACAAACACTACATACATATGTATGTACATACACACGTTGCTCATGTTAAAAATATGCAGTAAATAAAAAATTTTGAAATAAAATGCAATTCAACACAAAAGTGAAAATTCAAAAAATAAGCCTCGCAGCAAAAATGCAAAATTTCAAAAATGCAAAACTGCAAACTAACTGACTACACACTGAATACTCGTATGTGCATGTGCAATGTTATATTTATGTATTAGTATACACGTATGTATATGTACATGCAGTCTCTGTACTTCCGTGTTTTCCACAGCAGATTTTTGTTTGACTTCAAACGTGTGAGCCTGCGCGTGTGTGTATGTGCGTGTTTGTTTGTGTGCTCATTGAGTCTGTTGATTTTTGTGCTTTATCAAAAATGTGCAATCGATTGTAAACAAGATCAGTCTAATAACTTTACGGTATTAGCTGCATGGATTTAGTCGTCAGTTGAGTTTAATTTATCGCCAAATTTATGAGTACGGCAAGTGCGGTGCTCTTTTTTTCACTGTTATTATGTTAACTACTGCTGAATATGGAAAATTTTACGTTGCATTCAATATACCGTTTTTTGTTTTTTTTATTTCAAATATAATAAAACTCTGTTGCAGGGAGCAAGTTAAGGCTAATTCGCTTTAAACTATAACTTTTCCGTGAAAATGAAATCAAGTCATATTTTTGTTGCTAACTACAGATTTTTCACTAAACATGGCGTTTCCTCATCAGATTCAGTGATTCTAGTGATTCTTCACAAACTACCCAAGCCGACTGTTTTTAGCTTGAAAAATAAAATAATAGCCTAGACATCGCTTAGGCGACTATAGCCGAGTTTATAACCATGCGCCATTCGTTTCTTTATTTCGCTGTTTGGCGCTGATTGGAAATACCCAGTACAGCCCGGTCCTTCTCTACTTGGTATTTTCAATGGTGTGGAGGTCTTCCCTTTCTCTGCTTCCACCGACGGGTACTTCATCGAAAACTTTCAAAGCTGGTTCTTATCTATGCGAACCACAAGACGTAGCCAGCACATCCGCTGTCTCTACATTCGCTGAACTATGTCAATGTCGCTGTATAAACGGTGTGTCCCAAAAATAACCGAACTTTTTGGATATAAAATAGTAAAATACACATTATATTATCTTTGAAAGTTATTATTTATTCAAAATAGGTTCCATTTGACTCAACACAACGTTTGGAACGATCACCAGCGCATGCATAGATTTTTTTATGTCATTTATAGAAATATTCTTCAGTACCTCGGTTACGGCTGCTCCATTTTTTTCAATAATTTTTATAATTTTTTAAACTTCAATTTCAATTTTTTTTCAAGTTTGACACAAAATTTTATATTTGCTCTTTGTTTCATTTTATTTTCGAACCATTAGCACACTTTTGGTTTTATTAAAATGGCTGTCACTTTTACATCTGTCATCCGACATACATGAAGTTAGGTGCGTTTGAAAGAGGATGAATGTATCTTTTTAATGTTTTTTAATTTTCAATAGATGGCGCTGTATGTTGTATGATTTAAATATAAAGTTCGGTTATTTTTGGGACACACCGTGTATCTCGCACAGCAAAACCTTTTTCCCGAAAACTACTAACGCAGACTCATCAGATGTTGTCATCGTCCATGCCTCCGCACCATATAGCAGGACGGAAACGATGAACGACTTGCAGAGTTTGGTATTCGTTCATCGAGAGAGGACTTTACTTTTCAAATGCCTACTCAATCCAACATAGCACCTGTTGGCAAGAGTGGTTCTGAGCTGAATTTCAAGGCTGGCATTGTTGTTGGGATTAATACTGGTTCCAAGATAGACGAAGTTATCTACGACTTCAAAGTTATGACTGTCAACAGCAACGTCGGAGCCGAGTCGCGAGTGCGAATCCTGACGGGATAAATTTCCTGTTGCCTTCGTTCAATACCAGACCCATATCTTTAATTTTCTTATCCAATCTGAAGAAAGCAGAGCTCACGGTGGATTTCAATAATGTAAATAAATTAAAGAAGTCACACGATAAGGAATCACCGTGTCTGAAACCTCGTTTGGTATTGAACGGCTCAGAGAGGTCTTCCCGAACCTGACGGAGCATTATGTGTTCCTTAAGGTCAGTTTACATACCCGTAAAAGTTTTGCATGGATACCAAATTCAGACATATCGGCGTAGAGGCAGCTCCTATTCTTGCTGTCGAAGGCGATTTTAAAGCCGTCGAACAGGTAGTGAGTGTCGATCCTCTTTTCACGGGTCTTTTCCAAGATTTGGGGCATGGTGAATATCTGGTCAATGGTTGATTTACCAGACCTAAATCCACACTGATAAGGTCCAATCAGTGGCCTTAGTGAGAGGGTGGGGTCCCCTATTTTAGGGATTGGGCAGAGCACACTTAAATTCCAATCGTCGGGCATGCTTTCGTTCGACCATATTATGCAAAGTAGCTGATGCATGCACCTTGTCAGCTCTTCACCGCCATGTTTGAATAGTTCTGCCGGTAGACCGTCAGCTCCAGCAGCCGGTCAGGTAATGGAACGTCTTTTCCATTCAGCAGGCTGGAGAAGTTTTCCCTCCATAAATTCAATATGCTCTGGGCAACGATTGCTAGATCACCTGTTTGTGTCCTACAAGAGTCTGCTTCGGTCTTTCCGAAGTCCCATAACTTCATTTGCAGATGTACTTAGGGAGGTTAGATCAACAAAACACACAAATTAACTGAGGAGGTAAATAATCTTGTGACTGATGTCTAGATCAGATTTTATGGATGGAATACTTTTCTGGATGGATGAATAAGATTGACTGAAAAGGACAGGTCCATGAGAATTTTGTTTTAGTGGATATATGAAAGAACTCAAGTTTGGTGTCGGATGTTTGATGGGAGAGAGACTCAGTTATCAAGTACTATCATTCACACCGGTTAATGAGCATCTTCTCGCAGTCCGTGTCGAAGCGTGATTCTTTAAAACAACGCTGATTTGCGTTTCTATGCACAGGAAGACGATATTACTACCTCCAATGAGCGCCGCCGCGTCGTGCATGGCGAAGGTATCTTTGGTACAACTGTCGAAAAGGCAGCCTTATCACGACTAAGCCCAGATCAGATGACGCTAGTGGATTCTGTCGAGGTTCGAAATATGATAAATAGAATTAAAATTAGATATTTAATCTTTCAAACCACACGTCCAGCAACGGGTCGGAAAACTTGAAATCAGATTTGGTCATGTTGAGATAGACATAAAACACGTAAGCAATGGTTTAGACATACGTGAGCTCAGAGTTCAAAATAGCTACATGGGTTACTATCTCCTTCGAGCCAAGATACGCCTCAACAAATTTGGAGAAAATTCAACAACGAAAAATTACAAACACAACAGACAGCAAAACAATTTTCTACTCGACACACCTGCAGGACAGCATTTCAAGCTAACGAAACTATTGCTTTTCTATAAGACCAAAAGAAGAGCTGGTACGTCGAGGTTCGCCGTACCGCTGTGGGAAGAAAAAATACTAATAAGCGCCAAACAGAGGAAAAGAGAAGTTAAAATGCGTGAGTTTGAAGAGCTTGACAAGATGGCTAACAGTTGAAATTTTTGGTAACATCTACGAAAAAAAGAAATGACTAACAATTGGTTTCAAAATCGGGCTTTTACACTGTAAGAACAATAAAGGAGATCAGGTATTTGATGTTCGGAGAAAAAGAGATACCAGAAGACGATGAACTCAAAACCCCGACTGATGGCAATGACGAAGTTCGAACAGTGATTGCTCGTCAAAAGAACAGCGTAACAACGAAAACCAATTTAGATGTGTGGCGGAAATAAGTCTTCTCAGTATCACATATCAGACACACGGATTTCTAATTGGCGCTGGAGCGATTTTCGGCCGAGCTCCTTTTAAAATTTGTGGTGTGCATCTTATTGTTTTCCCAATAAAATGTAGGGATCCATATTTTATACTAAGCCGAGACTTCGAACGGCCGATGGATTTTTATGAGGTGCTTTTTTATTTCCTTTCAGAAATATATTCGCCGAGAGGCGGCCGAAATTCAGGAAATTCACTAATTTTTTTATTAAAAATAATTTTATGTAATTCTGAATGTTGTTCGGACCTGGACTTTCGAAACTTATATTATACTTATCTCTTATATTTAGAGCACATTCCTTTGTAACAGCTCATATATGAATAAAAAATAAACATATACATGTAGGTACATTTACACTTTTATTGAATCATTTCAAATTAAATTTAGTCTCATCACCAATGTTTTTTCTCAAAAAAAAAAATATATAACAAATTTGTTCATCTCTACTGCACGGATGTGCATAGCTCTGTTGACATATTCACCAGAAATGTCTCTGTGTGTACGCTTGCAAAAAAATTTGTGCCAAATAATACGGAAACGGAAGTTGCATTCAACAAGCTATACATTTCATTTGGTTTGGCTGGAATGCCGCTGTGATATGCTTTGCATATTTAGAAGTCATGCATTTGCACACACTTTTGTATAAATATACTCTATTTACATATGTAGGTATGTACTCGCACATGTATTTAGTTGGACGGATGTGGCTCAATGCTTAGTTGTGAGATTTTGTCTCTATTTCGCCTTTTTATATTTTATAAATTTTTGGCTTTAGCAACAATTTTTTTTACTTTTATAAAATGTATTTTATATTATAATTTTAATATTAAATAGAAAGTTATTTGTTTAGTTTAGTTTGCATTTTTATTTCCACAGAAAATTTACACTTAAATATTGATCTGTTTTATATATATCTTTTTTTTACTTTGTTTTTTTGGTTTTTGATTCACATTTCCTAATTATATTAATATAATACTTTTATGCCAGTTTCGAACAAAATGTTCCCTTTCTTAAAAAAACTAGCTGACCTTGCAGGTGTCGTCCTGAATGAAATTATGTTATTTGAAAAGAAAAGAAAGGTGAATTTTTATTGTATTGAAAATCTCTTATTTACGATTTGTCAACATTTTTTTCATGTAACGCAGCTTAATAAACAGACATTTTTTGTTTTCTGTTCTGGTGCGTAAATGTACAGAGAAGATGATTTTCCAACTCGTGAATACGCCAGATATAGCCGGTCGTGTGAAAAGCCTGGTATTTCTTGATTTACTCATTTCTGACCTTTCAAAAGTTCCCTTATTTGAATAACTTCATACACCATAAGTGACTGTATAACCATTGCATTATAGCCGAATCAACAATAACGCATCATTCGTTCCTTCTGTTCGACGCCAGTTGGGTTGGAAATCTCTACCTGAATTTTCCAACGGAGTGAAGGTCTTCCACATCCTCTGATTGTACCACAGAGTACTGCGTTGAATACTTTCAAAACTCGAAGGATTTTCCATTCCATTCGGACAACATGGCCTAGTCAGAGTGGCCGCTGAATCTTCCTTGGCTTCACTACATAAATATCATCGCATAAATGGTATGTTCCATCGTTGTCAATGCGCAAAGGACCATAAATCGTTCGCAAAACTTTTTTCAAGAAGACTCCCCGGCCTGACTCATCAAACGTTCCCATTGCCCAACTCTCCGCACCACATAGCAAGACGGAATAATGAGTAACTTGTAGTTTTTGGTTTTTGTTCGTCGAGAGAGGACTTTTCTTTTCAATCTCAGTCCAAACCAGCAGTGATTCTGTGTTGGAATTCAACATTGTTGTTGGTGTTAATGCTGGTACTTAGATAGACGAAATTATCTACGATCTGGAGACTTTGAGCCTCAGCAATGACGTGGAAACCGAGTATCGAGTGTGCCGACTGTTTTTTAGATTACAGCAGTTATCTGCTGCTTTGTTGTTCTGTGAACGGACGATCGATATTTGAACCTCGCAAAATGATCATTATATGAGTATGCTCCGATCGTGAAACCTTCTGTTAGTCGCCGCATCCTTTTCATACAATTTCTTCCCTGCACGCGTTATGTTCGATGGAAAGATTGCGTTTGATAGACAGTCTGTTTTCGCTCCACTGCAGTGTGGGTAAGTAGGAAATTTTGGATGTCCTCCACAGTTCCCTTATATCGAAATGTTGATGAATGCTCTTAGAAGGACGTCGGTCTGACTTGTAGGAGGGCTACTAGATATATTTCTGGTCTAATAATGAAAATACCAATATTTATCAACGAAAATGGTTTTTTTTTTTAATTTTTTTTTTTTTGATTTGGCTAGTATTGGAAGACCCACACGGTCGATTGCTGTTGTGTTTCGGGCTCATACGCATAGATCCATGATTCCTCACCTGTGACGGTCTTATAAACGTCTTTTGAAGCACCGCGATCGCATTTTTTCAGCATCTCTTTACACCAATCCACAAGAGCCTTTTTTTGAGCGATTGTCAAATTGTGCGGGATCCAACGAGAACAAACCTTTTTTACGGCCAGGTGATCATGCAATATCGAATGTATGCTGGTGGGAGAAATGCATAGGCATGCCTCTATCTGAGGGTATGTTACATGACGGTCTTGCATTATCAGTTCACGTACGGCATCGATGTTTTCTGGCACAACGGCTGTTTTTGGACGACCTTCACGGAATTCGTCTTTGAGCGAGCGTCGGCCACGATTGAACTCGTTGTACCAGTTTTTCACAGTGCTATAGGATGGTGCATTTTAGTTCATCGATGCACTCTTGTCGTGATAATCCACGTCGAAAGTTGGGAAAAATGATCGCACGAAAATGTTCACGAGTTAACTCCATTTTTTGGCCGAGATGAATTTTTTAATTCCCTGTAAATAAAACAATTCACGATTAAATGACAAAACGTTCTGAGTGATGTTATGCTAAAAAATGTAAAACTTTCCAATGGAAAGTTGCACCTGGCAACACTTAGTGTTACCTAGGCCAGACCTATATATAGCACCCTACGTACTTGCTAAGCACCGCACGGAAGCAAGTCACAGTAACGTTTCGCCCTTCATATTCATATTTGAAAATGTATGACCCCCACTAATGCAAACTTGGTGCTAAATTCAGACACAAAATTCCGAATAGCCGCCACAGAAAGTCGAACTAACTGGCCATCTTAGCCGAGCATGAAGTTTTAGAAGAAGAAGGTTGCTGTAAAATCAGACTTGAGAAGCATTGGCGGTGTAAATGTTAGCAATATCGACTTTGCATCGTCTATGCAAGACTTCCCAAGGGTTCGGCAAGTGTAGTCTAATCTAACCAATATACAATACAATAAAGAAGAAAAGTGCAATTGTAAGTGAAGATTAAATATGCCCCTATTAAATAATCACACATCCATTTTTAATACGAATGCCCCAATGAATGAATCCACAGAATTTTAGAATTTTTTTCCGCTAATGCATTTCCTTTCGAATTGTTGACATTTCAGTTGCAGCGAAGTACAAAGGAAATGCCGTCCAACCTACTTAAGTACATATATGGTATATACCTACATATCTCCCATGACAGAATCGAGTGCATTTCACCCACCAACAAGTCAACCGCAAACGAAGCAACAAAATTAATATATGCACACAAACATTATTTACATATTTGGCAACCAACTTGACATTACCAGCACCCACTCACACTCATACACCCACCACCAGCATTAGCGAGTCCACTTCCACTACACAGCATCCACCACCCACCTCTCAGCAGTGCTGTTGCCTAAAGCAATGCATATACTATTTATTAGATTCGAATGCACCACTGACAAGGCTGTTTGTTGTTCGATTGAATTGCAACATAAAATATGCAACACGATGTTGGCGATGACGTTGCAGCAAAATTGAGTACATTCTTGGTGCACTTAGACGCATATCTTGCAACTGTAAGCACCAGCTGTTATGCCACAAAACAAAAACAACAATTACAACAACTGCATACTATTTGACAACTTAGTACTCCTCGAAGATGTTCGATGTCATTCGACTGTGCAGTGCACTTCAGTTTGTGTGTATGTGTGCAGGAGCAAAATGCCTGTTAGCAGGCGGATATGCGAAGGACGCGACACTCAGTGAATAGAAACACATTTCGATTTGCATCAAGCGCATCTTATATTTATTTACAATATTTGTGTGCTATGTAAATGATACATAAACAGGGTTATCCATTTTGTAGTTTCGAAAATAAAAGTAAGTAAAATGCATTTAAAACCAATTTTTTCATGAAATTCCTATTTATTATAAAGTTTGAAGACGGATTGACGGATATTGGTTTTCAAGCGCTCAAGATTTAAATGTTTATCCGCATAAACTCGTTGTTTTGGGGTAGCCTCCCAATAAAAGAGTCCAACAGTGTCAAATCGCATGATCTCGATGGCCAATTGGCATCACCAGGATGAGAGATTTCACGACCAGGAAACTTTTCTTGCAGGAAACCAGAAATTTCGCCCGTGTTGATTGTCATGTGGCACTATCTTGCTGAAACCACATATGTATTTACCAAATTGAGTTCTTCTTCTGCAGGCCAAAAAAAGTCGGTAATCACGCTTTTATGCTTCGAACTGACAGCCACAGTCAGACCGTGGTCGTTTTCAAAGAAGTAAGGTCCACTCAAACTTCTGGACTTGGCCTCTCTTCAATTATTTGACAATTATTGGAGCTCCAACTGAGACAATTTTACTTATTTTATCTGAAGTAAATTTTTTTTTCAAAAAATCGCCGTCCACTGTTTGTTGTTTAAGCATCCAATCGACATTTGTACGGCGTTGTGAATGGTCAGCTGGCTTCAGTTGTTGTACCAGCTGGACTCTATATGGACGTAGGTGTAAGTCGAAGTGCAAATTTTGCAAGTATCTGTCGTAGGAAAGTCTCTGCTCTTGAGAACGTCAGGTCTTCGGCTACAGTTTCACTTACAGCAATCATATTTGAGATGTAACAAATAAAACCAATTCATTATAGATCAGTACTTTTCAACTAAAACAAAACATGTTGGGTTTGACAGTTGCCAGAACAAAACTCTGTTATGTTGAAGCTACAAAATGGATAACCCCCATACAAATGCACACGTGTCAATACAAACACACAAAAGATATTTGCGGAATTTATTTGCAGTTGAGCGAGTAGCGAATAATGCGGCCACCACTTTGAATTTCATCAAACTTCTTTTCAGCTATCGCATTTCATTTAAATTCGCATTTCCAACAAAAATTCTTCTCTTTTTGTTATTGCTGTTTTCGACACATTTTCTTGCGATTTGAATTTTTTTATGTTGCCGCACATTATTATGTCGTGATTGTTATTTGCACAATATTTCTTGATTATTTGCATTTGCTTCTAACTCCTTTCGCGTACTCGGTTGTGTTGCTGCATACACGTATGTATGTATATGTATACATAAATGTGTTTGCATAAAATCTTTATAGTAAAATAGCAGGTTCTTCAAAAGAAGTTCTAAGAAAGCAATCTGCGTAAAAATAAAGAAAGAAATATAAATTAACGTATTTATCTTCATACACCTTCAGGCGCTGTGAATCCACCATGCGCCAAATGAAGACCAGTGAAAGAAATATCAACCACCATCGTCCCTATAGCACTACCCCAAAGTTTTATATCCCTGCAACTGAGCTATCATTCAATAATACCAAAAGCGCAGTTAGGATCAAAAAACATTCCTCTATAGGTTGACTTCCTTAAGGTATCGTTGGAGGCGAGCCATGCATAGAGGTAACAAGCATTGTGTGAATGTTTTATAATGGCTATGTAAATTCGTCTCTTGTGCAATAGTCCGAGATATCTACATATCCATGTACCCAGATCATGTATATGTTGCATTTAATTTATTTAGTTGTTGGATTCCATGTCAAAAGAGCTGTTGTTCTTTTGAGGCAAACCAGTCGTCGAGCCAGTTTCGTACATCTTCGTAAGAAATAAAGCGCTGCTCAGCAAGTGTATGTCCCATCGATGCAAACAAATAGTAATCGTATGGGGCAAAGTCCGGTGAGTAAGCCGCGTGCTGAAGAATCTCCCAACGGAACGACACTATCGTTTCCTGGACCTGTTTTACTTTGTGTGCTAGTGCATTGTCATGCAGCAAAATCACCTTGTGTTGTCTTTGTTGGTATTCTGGTCGTTTTTCGCTCAAAACTCGATCAAAATCGGTCATTTGTTGTCGGTAGCGTTGAGTATTAACAGTTTCCCCAGGTTTCAGCAGCTCGTAGTAGGTTACGCCCTTCTGATGGCACCAAACACACAGCATTGTCTTTCGTCCGTAGCGGTTTGGTCTTGCCCGGAGTGACCCATGACTTTTTGCGCTTAGGGTTCTCGAAATACCATATATCCTCTTTTCATCGCCATTCAGATGAAAACAGAAAAGTAGTACTGTCGGCAAATCGTAATTTGTTGGCACAAAACTCGACATGTTTATCTCTAATAAACTAATGCTACTGAATGAAACTCGTGTCAATACAATAACAAGACACCGCTGACGTGATGTGTCGGTAACTGCTACGATATCTAGCGAAACCCATAGGCAAATTCCGGTTTCATACTTACACACCTGATAGGATTATCCCGAGATATTTAACTTCGGTAGAGAAGTTTGTGGGTGTTTGCCTCTCAACGTAAGCCAAAACACCTTTATGTTCAATATTCAAAGGAGCATATTCACTCTGAGACACTGCAGCAATGGGGATAAAACTCCTAAACTTCCTTTTGTTGTATATAGGGTGATTGAAGAACCTCTTTTACAATTTCATAAAGCATGTTCCCAAAAGCCCGCTTTAAATCGGGGAAGATATCAAGCATATACTCCTGGCTAGTGAAGTACTGTATGGACTGACTAGCCGTTAGAGTAGGCGTGCTTGAGAGTAGACTTAAGCATATACATATAGCTCCCGAAGAGCTTTTCAAAGAATTTCAAAAGAAATTAGTTGAGATTGATAAATTGAAAATCCTTTGTACCAACGTGCCTATCTCTACCTTCTTTTGGGATGCAGATTACTTTAGTGTTATTTCCTGCTTGGGGAATATAGCACTTTCGCTGTCAGGCTTTGTGGATAAGATATTTTCTTCCATCTGTAGTTCAGCGGGTATTATATCATTGAATTAATGTTACTGATATCAGAGACAGATTTACTTAGTCTACGTGGGAGTAGGTTACAGTCTGTACAGCATCAAGGAAAGTGGGTGCTCACATGGATGTCCAGCATTTTGTCTCAACAATTACACCATCTTGCTACCGGATTTGGTTTCGGATGGCGGAGCTCTTGGAGAGAACTTTTTTAAGTATGTTTCGTTCTGCGCTTCTATCAGTGTCCCTGCAGTTGGAAGGCCTTCCGATTTTCTTTTATTGCTTTCTTTATAGCTGTTTTAAATATGCATTCTGCTTAAGTTTTAGTTCTTCCAGTGTTAAATTTGTATTTGCTGTAATTTTTCTACCCCTCTTGGATTCAAATAATTTTTAAACCTAAAAAAAATCTTACATGATTTGTTTCCTACTAATGGCAGTTCGTAAAATAAATATGAAAATATTATTGTACAAACAAATTCAGGCATACCTTTATGCTCATATATGTATATAAGTATATACATTTCATATCTTCGTAGGTAAATAAATATTACACATTCATAGATTTGCAAAGTTCCCAAGTACGCGCAAGTTTTGCTGAAGTTTTTGAATTTTTGCATATCCTTTTTCGTTGTGCCATTTTGTGTCGACATTCCACAATTTAATTTGTTTACTCAGCATACATACATATGTGCATACATACGAGTATATGTATGAATACTCCGCATATCGGCACTTCAAAAACAAATTTCTTCCAAACAATCTGATACTTTCAAACGAAAAATGGCGAATGCCTCTAAACGAATATAGCATTTCACATATACATACACGTATGTATGAAATTTAATATTCTACAAAGTATACTTTTATTTGATATTATTTTATAATAGTTTGTTTTCACAACACAAACAAACATATGACTATAAAGGGTGCATTTCATTTATAAAAATAAATACACAAGTTTCTCAGAAGGTAAGAGAATATTTTTCTTATTACAAATTGGGAAAGAAATTTGAAATACATGTGTAGCAAATTCATACCTATGTACATATGTATGCATATAATAAATTATAAATATTCCTAGTGATACATACTAAATTGAAAATATAATATAAGGGATTATCCATTTCTTGGTTTAAAAACTACCAGGCTGTTTCTGACATCTGTCAAACTTAACTGTCAAACCAAATATGTTTTGATTCAGTTAAAAGTTCAGCATTTATGAAAATGAATCGCTTAATAATCCCCAAAAGCGTTAAAATTGTTTAAAAAAATACAATAATTTGTCGTGTTTTAAGAAAGAACTATGGTGCACATTATCATCCAACTCAACTCAAGCAATGAAGAGACTGGATTGGTTACAGCTCACACAATAACTGGAGCCAGCTGACTCCTCACAATGTCATGCATATACCGATTGGGGGCTTGAACAAGAAGCAGTGGTCGGCGATTTCTCCAAAAAAACAAGTCTTAAGCGACGAAGCACATTTCTCACTCGGGGGGGAAATAAAATAAGCAAAATTGTTGCATTTCGAACTCCGAGAATCTTCAAATATGTTAAGAAAGGCTATTGCATTCAAAAAAACTCACTTTCTGGTGCGCCCTTTGATCCGGAGGTGTGGTTGGGCTTACTTCTTTGAAAACGACAACGGCGAGACTGTCACAGTCGATTCGGAGTATGATATCCAACTTTTTTTGGCCGGCAATTGAAGATTACAAGTTGGACAATATGTGGTTTCAACATGATGATGCCGTAGATGGATGACAAGCCACACAACTTAAGAGAATACGGCTTTACTGCGAGAGAAATTTTCCGCCTGCGTAATCTCTCGTCTTAACAATGGCAATTGACCACAGAGTTCGCGCGATTCAACACCGTTGGACTTTTTTGGTGGGTCTACGAAAGACCCAGTTTGTTCGGTTAAAATCTGGAAACCAACATTAGTCAAGTTATGGTTAAATTACCGTCGAAAATGTGCCAAAAAGTGGTCGAAAATTAACTCAAATGGATCGGAATTTGCAAAAACTCGCGAAGCAGTCATTTTAATGAAGGTTTGAAGCTACATAAAAAAAAAGAATTTCATGAAAAAAAAACTATTTTAAATGTATTTTACGAAAAATTTGTTTTCCATAGGAAGTTTGTGGACCCAGCACTCGCACCTTGGGCCAATGGTAACTTTCGAATATTTAAATATTTAGTACGAGGGGATTAACAAAAGTTCGGTTAGTTGGTGACTTTCAATTTGTTTTTGTTAAATTTAAAAATACCAAATCCTTTGCAATTACTTTATTAGTCTTCCTTTGAAATTTTAGAACGATCGGTTAAAATGGAGACGAGAAAACGCAGGATATCTGAGGATAGGTCAGAAAAAATTCCAGCATCAACACAAATAGAAATTCGCCATGTGATTCTGTTCGGGTTTCGGCGTAATTTACAGCCATTACGAATACTCAGCGAATGCCAAATCGTATATGAAACGATTGCACCGTCTTTAAAGACTATTTCTAAGGGGTTTCGAAGATTCTAGATCTGACATTTTTTCGTGGAGGACGAGCCCCGCGCAGGTCGACTAAAATATTTCACTGATGACGTCGCTGAAGTTCTGGTGAAGTAAAAAAATTGACGAAGACCCACGATTGACACAAGAGGTAATTCTAATGAATTGGGCTTGAATGTCATGGCAGTATCGCGAATATTAGATAATCACCTCGGATACACGAAGAAATCAGCTCGATGGGTAGCATGAATTTTAAATGAGACCTAAAAAGAGGCTCGAGTGCATTTTGCTCAATTTTTCCTAAACAAATACGAAAATGGTCAATCTAGCAACTTTAGTAAACTCATTACTGGGGACGAAACCAAACAGCAATCAATTTATGGATGTCATCCTTCTTTCCAATGGCAGAACGCAATGCTAACCACTCGGCTACCGCTGTCGTCAAAATATTTTGTATGCATGCAGTTTTGGTTTTTTGGGAACTCCGAATGGCTGATGGAATTTTGTGAGGAACATAGCTTTTATGTCAAAAATGCATTTAAATGGGGTTGACTATCTCTGCCGAAAGGCAGCTGTAGTTAGAGCAAAACTCTTTATATAGCTTTTGGTCTTACTTAGGTTTGATTAAATGACTTGCCGGTATAATGTCCATTATTATCGCCAGATTAGTTTTTAAATTATTATATATATAATCAACTCAATAGTATATTTTTTAATCATTAAAATAATATTACAACAAAGCAGCTGAAGTGAACATAAAATTAGTTTTTCCATAAAATAAACAACTCAAAATCAAATTATGCCTTAATAATAGTATGAAACGCAAAGTAAAAAATCCTCCCCAAAAAAATAATACTAATATTTTTATATATTTATTTATATATTTTAGCAGCATTTCTCTTCTGAGAGCTTGCTTGTAAAAGGAAGATACTAATTCCATGATATCTTCAACGATTATTGTTTTTTTGGCGGCCGCGGTAGCCGAGTGGTTAGCATTGCGTACTGACATTCGGAAGGCTCGGGTTCAAATCCCGGTGCCACCAACATCCAAAAGTTATGGAAAATTAATTTAAATAAAAAATTAAGTTAAATTTTCTAATTGCGGTCGCCCCTCGGCAGGGAATTTTCACCCCTCCGAGTGTATTTCGGACATGAATGAACAAATATCCTCGTAAAAAAACCATTAGCCGTTCGGAGGCGGCTTAGTATATACTGTAGGTCCCTCCATTTGTTGGAAAAACATCAAACGCAATACCACAAATTGGAGGAGGAGCTCGGACGAAAATAACTTCAGCCAATTATATGGTATATACATATAGGTATAAGCATTTTTAATAAACGAGAATTATGTATCAGCTTCATACTAATTAAATACTAGTTTATATATGCACACAAACAAAACTGTTGGCAAAAAAATTTTAAAAACTACTTCATGCAAAATTCGGCTCACGTGACTTTTTTATGCGGGCGCCTGACAATGCTCCACCGGTAGAATTTTATTCCATTTACGCTAGTGCAGAATTAATAATTTTATGTGCCAGTTACAAGTTATATATTTAGGAGAGGTCCTTCTCAATTCGTTCAGCAACAGTTCACAATCACGCAGGACTAACGAATTTAGACAGAGCAGCCTAAAGGAAGCACATTTTCAGAATACCAAAGGCTGCTTTAACATCGACGAAGAGGTGATGTATATTGATTCTATCAGTAGACCATTGGTGGGATTGGGCAGTGAGCACCAAGGTTTCAATGATCGAAAAGTTCGTTCGGTTTTTATCTCAGAGTCGCATCATGTCATTCTATACGGCGCTGAAAACGTGTTTATTCGCGCTAAAAGTTTGTCTTTGACAGTTTTTCGATTGATTGACTCAGTACGTTGTGAGCGCTCGTCAAAGATGGACACCAGCAAAGAGAAAATTCCCTATATTTTACAATTTTTCTTCGATCAAGGCGAAAAAGCAGCCAAAGCGGCTGAAAGAATTAATTTAGTTTATGGGCTCGATCCTGTAAACGAACGTGTAGCACAAAAGTGGTTTGCTATGTTCCGTTACGGTAATTTCGATGTCAAAGATGCATAACGCGTCATTTGGAACCATTTGCATAACATTGGATACAAAAAGAAGCTCGATGTTTGGGTGCCTCACGAACTAACGCCAAAAAACATGATGGACCGAATTTCCATCTGCGAATCGCTGCTGAATCGCAAAAAAATCGACCCATTTCTGAAGCGTCTGGTGACTGGCGATGAAAAGTGGATCACTTACGACAACGTCAAGCGAAATCGGTCGTGTTCGAAACGCGATGAGCCGCCGGAAACGGTGGCCAAGCCAGTATTGACGGAGAGGAAGGTTTTGCTGTTGCTGCTGCCCTATAGCCAAACGCTCAATTCGGGCCTCTACTGCCAACAACTGGACCGCTTGAAGGCAGAACTCATCCAAAAGAGGCTATCTTTGATCAACAGAGGCCGAATTGTGTTCCATCAGGACAACGCCAGGCCACACACGTCTTAGGTGAGGGAGGTCCTAATCAACCACCTTATAGTCCGGACCTGGCAACAAGTGATTATCATCTTTTCCTCTCCATGGTGAATGGTGAGAACTTGGCCTCAAGAGAGGCATGTGAAAATTGGCTCTCCGAGTTTTTTGCTAAAAGGGACGCAGCGTTCTACGAGAGGGGTATAATGAAGTTTGCAACAAGTTTACGAACAAAACGGTACATACCTGACATAAATCGGAAAAATGTACACCAAGTTATCATCTATTGAAAAATGAATAAAAAAAACCGAACGAACTTTTTACTCTACCTAATATATTTGTCATACTGGACAGTGCCTTATCTTAGATTTTATAAAAACTCTCTGGCTTACATTCTCTACTAAAAAGGGTAATTTTTCCAGTGTTTTATTCTCCCTAGCAGTTACGCACACAGTAATAATGGATTTGTGCTGCATTTCTATCCACAATACCATAAATAAATACTTCTACTACACTGCATACTTGTGTTAGTGTATTAGTGGAAAGTCGTAAACATTTTATTTAGTAAATTGCATTTGCGGTCAATATTGCCACATAATTTCATTTGCAAAACTTTCGGTGCACTCTCCGTTGAAAATCCGTAATGTTGCTTTAAGACCATTAAAATGGTAATGGAAAGTGCCTGTAGCGAGCTTGACGTGGCACAAAAAGTAGCACAATCGCAAGCCTGGTCGCAGGGCAGGCTAGAGTGAGTGCACCAAGTAAAGGGCATAGCTTAAACCGACAAAGCACAACCGTAAGTAGAGAGAACAGCAGAAGAAATATATATACTTATATACATATATACAATTGGACAATTGAATAAACGGAAAAACAGTTGGAGTGACGGTATTACCGGAACTGTGCGTATCAGAGGAGGGTATATAGCGACTGTGCCAACTCAGTGGTGGGTGTCCATGACGTACGATTGCCAAATTGGTTAGTGGGCGCTGTGAAGGCACTGCAAATCTGTGGAAAAGAGAAAACATTCTGCAACCAGCAGCCATGACAAATTAAATAAATATCCATCGATTGAAAAGTGCACTCAGTTCAACTGCATTTATTATTGCATTTTATCTCTATTAATAGACTCGCATATCGTTAAATTGAATCAATGGGTGAACTAATAGTTTACGTTCCCCATGATGAAGTTAATTTTGTCACAAGTTCTTCTGGTTCCAATAAGGCGCGCACCAAATACTGTAGCAACAAGACAATACTTAATGGATAAGTTGTAAAAGTTTTGTTAAACTAAATCAAAGTCACGGTTAGTACTTATAAGTCTATATGGTCAATCGCGTGGTTTGGCATAGGAAGGTAACTGAGACCGCGGCCTTTTGAACTACCTGGTTTGTGTTAGAGCTGGGCATTCGCAAAGATAATAGTTTCTTCATCCCTTCCATTACATAGCTGAGGCAAAAATTTTTAAGTGGTAGGCCCTTTTTCAGCGCATTTTCTCCAAATGGCTAATTCCCAGTTATGATAGCTGTAAGTTTGCATATTATTTTCTGGGATTTATTTAATAAGTACTTAGTTCTTGTTTCATCATCATTTGGGCCATATCTGCTTTTGTATAAATCTATCTATTGATCGTTCCTAAGGGGCATGGTATTACGTAGGTTGCTATATATAGGTCTGGCCTAGGCAACACTAAGTGTTGCCAGGTGCAATCTGACATTTCCATTGGAAAGTTTGACATTTTTTAGCATAACATCACTCAGAACGTTTTGTCATTTAATCGTGAATTGTTTTATTTACAGGGAATTAAAAAATTCATCTCGGCCAAAAAATGGAATTAACTCGTGAACATTTTCGTGCGATCATTTTTCACAACTTTCGACGTGGATTATCACGACAAGAGTGCATCGATGAACTAAAATCTTTGTATAGCTATGAAGCACCATCCTATAGCACTGTGAAAAACTGGTACAACGAATTCAATCGTGGCCGACGCTCGCTCAAAGACGAATTCCGGGAAGGTCGTCCAAAAACAGCCGCTGTGCCAGAAAACATCGATGCCGTACGTGAACTGATAATGCAAGACCGTCATGTAACATACCTTCAGATAGAGGCATGCCTATGCATTTCTCCCACCAGCATACATTCGATATTGCATGAACACCTGGCCGTAAAAAAGGTTTGTTCTTGTTGGATCCCGCACAATTTGACAATCGTTCAAAAAAGGCTCGTGTGGATTGGTGTAAAGAAATGCTGAAAAACTACGATCGCGGTGCTTCAAATGACGTTTATAAGATCGCCACAGGTGACCACTGATGGATCTATGCGTATGAGCCCGAAATAAAACAGCAATCGACCGTGGTGCTCTTCCAAGAAAAAAAAAACCATTTTCGTTGATAAATATTCGTTTTTTCATTTTTAGGCCAGAAATATGTATAGCAGCCCTCATATAAGTACGATCCAAAATCCAAACAGCAGTCTATGGTTTTCAAAAATTTGTTGGAAAACAGGAAGAAAGAGGATTTGCGGCGCTGCTTTTTACATCAAGACAACGCGCCATCCCACAATGCTGAAATAACGAGTAATTTTATTGCGATCTCTGGAATCGAAGAAATACGTCGAGCACCACATTCCCGGAATCAATGGCGATTATGTGAAGAAGTTAAAAAAAGATAAAGATTACGAATAAATACATAAAAAATTTTTTTCTGGTCAACTCACCGAACTTTTGTTAATCCCCTCCTATCATGGTAATGAGAAAATTCTTAATCAAAAGCAAATATTTATAAATATCAAGAATTATTTTTATTCCATCAGCTAAGTTATATAGTTAAGAGGTCACAATCTTTTGCGTTCATTGCTTATCCACTCAAAATTAGCAACATGGCACAGCGGCAAGTTGTTGCTCTATTCCAGTATTTACGCATTACGGTGATAAAAATAGCAACTTTTAGCTCAACTAAAGCAAATTGGTAGCACTCTATTAGCATTTCACAGCAAACGAGTTGATAACAAATTTAAAGTGAATGCAAAATAAAAAGGTAAATAAGTCCACAGTCGTGGGAGCAAAAGTTTCTGCGGAAAGGCTGATTCGTTGGCGGAACTACAACAGCAGAGATAAAGCATAAGAGCAATGCTTGTTGACGGTTGCAACGCAAATTGAATTAAATCAACAAGATGTGACAGGCAACAACCAACTGCACTACACATTCGCACATTCGCACATCAGCGCGCGGCTTACTGTCGTTGCATCGAAGCATCGAAAGAAGTTGAAAAATTCCCGGGCAGCAGCTGTGCCAAAGCGAATGACTCTAACGGATGGCGCATTAATGCTGCCACCAAACAACAACTCTCATTTGCTACTGCAACAGCATTCACCACGACCACGACCACGAGTAGCACACCCAGTACACTACCATTCCCCAAGTGCATTACTGTCACTTGACATCGCTTGGCATTGCTTGGACTGCGGTAGTTTTTCGACTTTGCGTGCAATGTTGCTCTGTTGCTGCCACAAAAGTTCGCGTAAGCTCATTGAGTGTGCGCTCAGTGCCGTGATAATCACTCTTAGACCATAGCAACTATTCTGTGGCAGCAGCCGTAAACCGCTTTGTAATTTGCCATTTTTCTGTTGCCGCCCGCACAGTTCAGCCTCTGCTGTTATTTTATTTATAAACGTGCAACTGTATAGGTTTGTGGGCGCTTCTATAAGCATGAGGTGTATCTTTTGTAGATATGTACCAAAATATTTTTTGTCAATTTAACTCCTTAATATGAAAGTTAATCATCCTACTTACCAATCTTGTCTACCTACATACACGTATATCCGCGCCCCAAGAGCGCCTTGGTTTCTCTATAATGACATAAAAATAAAATTACCATATAATATAATGACCAGTTAAGGCACTTAAATAAATAATTATCTTAATGATTAGTGCACTTTTGCTTCGAGTATTATCTTGAGACTTTCATCCATATCATACCTTTCATGAACTTGAAAAGGTATACTACCAGAAGTAGAAGAGATAGACTCATCAAGATTTATTAATATCGCTATAATGACGAGTTGAGTTGATCTAGCCACGTTCGGCAGTTCGTCTGTCCGTCTGTTCGTCAACTCGTCTGTTTGTGCGCAAGCAAGTCCGTAAGAGTTTGAGATATTTAAAACAAACTTGAAAAACTGCTGCATAATGGTGGCCAGATGGACCACATAAAACCGATTTGTTCAAATGTAAAGGTTTAGAGCCACATATCCGTCAAAAAAACAAATAAAGTGACAAATTGGTATTCTTCTGTTTTATTGGAGTAGGCACCACTTAAGCGATTATAGCCGAGTAATCAACACTGCGCCATTGATTCTCTGTTGTGGCTGTTGTTGTAGTATAGGCTTGCTTAAAACCCGCTGAGGGCAGGCTTTGTCAATCTAAGTCGCCGAAGTCACATAAGGGGAGGTCCAGGAAACGTGCTGTTTCGACGGGATTGGACCAAAGGGAGAGTTGGGTATGCTGGGGTCGAGTCTGGATAAGTAAGAGTTTAACCTGCTACAATGTCCAGATCTAAGATGTGCCAGGGTCTCGCGGGTCTCTCGAAGCAGCTGGAGCTAGTTGTTTGCAATAGGTGGTGGTTTAACTCCGAGCACGCCATTCACGGGAAGGGAGTGTTTGAAGGTGTTGATTGACTCCTGGTGAATGGCGTTCAGTGTTTGTCTGTACGCTGTCCTGTCCAGCGGTTGTTGTACGTGTTGCTGGATGGGGCTCTTCAAGTCAAGTACTCCCTTTCTGATGTGCATAGGTGGAGGTTCAACTTCAATAAGGTGCCTACTGGGGTGCTTCCTACGGTAATATCCTAGTAGGAATGGCTTGCACAGCAAAGCATTGTGCTCCTTAACTCGTAGCGTAGATGCTTCGCTGTGTAAGTGATGCTCCGACGACATCAGGAGGTTTCCCGTCGCAGTCCTAAGGGCGGTGTTCTGACAGGCCTGTTACTTCTTAGACTACGTCTCGTTCGTCCCCGGCGACCAGATCGGTGCAGCATAGTTTACGACCGGCTGGCCAATTGCTTTGTAGGTTGCCAGCAAGGTTTCTTTATCTTTACCCCAGGTGCTGCCGGCTAGCGCTTTGAGTATTTTGTTGCGACCCTGGAGTTTGTCTTTGGGTTGTTTAGAGTCGGAATTTTTTGGTCATCGACCTTCACATCTAATTTAAACCTGTACTCCTTCGTCCAGCTGGTGAAAAGGGTAGCAGAGGATTTGGTCGGTTGTATTCGTAGATGTGTTGCAGTGAAGAAGTGGGAAAGATCGGCGAGGTAGCAGTTTACTTTTGAACATAGGTCATCAATATCCTGGCCAGATGCCAATATCGTGCAATCATCGGCGGTTAGGAAATCTCCTTCTGGTGGTGGAGGGAGCTTCGATATATAGAAATTAAACAGTAGCGGGGAGAGGACCCCACACTGCGGAGCCCCCTCTTTAATTTTCCTTAATTTCGATGTTTCAGCTCAGAATATAACCGATTATTGTCGACCACTCAAGTAGCCCATGACCCACCTCTGCAACCCCAGCGGTAATGAGGATTCCTCAATGTCCGTGAGTAGCACTGAATGGTTCACATGTCAAAGGCTTTTGAGAAATCCGACAATGTAAAAAGTCGGCTGAAATATTTAGTTAGAACATCTCTACGGGTCCGACGAGGCGCGGTCATCGAATGAAATTTTCACTCGGTCATAGCGCCTCGTCGGGTTAGACAGCGACTTGACTGTAGCTCATTGATTCTCTCTTTTCGCTTATTGGCGGCAACCGAAAATACAGCCAGGTAGTTCTCTACCTGGTCTTTCCAACTGAGTGGAGGCCTTTCTCTTCCTGTGCTTCCTCCGGCGGAAGAGGAAGAAATGTCTTTGATAATGGAAAACAACAGAATTCATACACCATAACTCTTGATTCAGCCTCATTTTCGAAAAAGTAAGGTCCAATGATCCCGATACGGGCTATAATCGGCACCAAACAGTTACACGTCGAGGGAGGAGGGGCTTTTCAACAAAAGATCTTGAATTGTCTGAGCCCCAAATATGAAAGTTTTGCTTATTGATGAGGTGGAAATGGGCCCCATCAGCCAAAATGATTTTTCGATGAGACTCTGGATCATTTTCATGCATTTTAAGAAACCAATAGTCAAGGACACGACATGGTTGATGATCGGCCGGCTTGAGTGCAGACTATTCAAAATAACATCTCTTATCTAAAATGGCTGTCAGAAGGACCCATGCTATTTAAATTCTTGCCTTGAAGGCTTTGGGTAAAATTAAATTTAATACATACATATATAAATTTATAAGTAGTAAATGTTTAACCTTACACATACACTCACCAAAATATTTTATCTATATGGTATATACTAGTAATACATACAAATACGTGTATGTGTGTTAAGCGAGTGAAGAAACAGAAACTTTTCGTTTATCAATTTATAAGATGCATAATTTGAAACTTGAAAATAAATATCAATTTGGAAATTTTACATTCATGATGATAGCGTGAAATGTCTGCTCCAAAGCAACAACAGCAACAGTCTCGCATACACACGCATGTACGAGTACACGAGGGTATGTGCGCAGGTATCCGCGTAAGTGGTTAAGTAACTCTCATATCTGACTAGTTGGTAGGCAGCGCTGTTATTAGGCTTATCAGTGAATTTGCAGACGCTGCGCTGCTCCCCAGGCGTTCATCAATATTTGTCAACGCGAAGACGGCCAAGTGAAAAGCGCTAACTCGTCATCAGCCTCTGACGCAGCTTGTTGCCTGTTGCTGCCCGTGCAAGACTTTTGCTGTTGCTGTTGCTCTCGGCACATCAATTTATGACATTCAAATTTCTCTTCTTTTCTTTCTTTTTTGTTTTTCTTATCCACTTGCATACGAAATGCCATCAAAACTTTTTACTGTGAAATCTTTCATGAATTACGAAAACATTTTAACGTTCATCATTGCCTGCCTGCCTGCCTGCCTGGATGCCTGTCCTGTCCCACCGGTCGGTCCTCCATCCTTCCTCTCGTACAATGCAAGTACTTACCTCTTCGCTGTTTGTCAGTCACTCAAGGTAAATTGTGTGCATGTAGGTGTGCTTAAGAACTCTTGCTCGCCTGCCACGTACAAAAATAACAAATACATATAATCTGAGTGGCATAAAAATAGCTAAAACCCTGTGGAATAGCAGCAAGCGCTTGTGGTTTGCCGTTTTCTTGTTAACACATTAAAGCATTTGCATATTTCAAAATTCTTTCTGAGCTGCGTAATTAGAATATTATCGCAGAGAGACTTTATTATCAACTCGAATGCAAATGAGCGAACAAATGTCTGCAGGTGAATGAATACCGAGAATTTAATGGTACACTCCCATTTGAAGCTTATAAAATTCTACCCGCACTCTCGATGCAATGCGTCTTTACGCTCATGAATATTCAAAATATTAAATATCTACATATACATACATACATACATTGTGTTGGCAAAATACGTCGTTGTAATGATGTAGTAAAGTGTAGCAATGGAATTTATGAGAAGAAAAAGGATTCATGGCACTATCGACAACAGCTAGGCAGGAGGAGGTGGAGGTGGAGATTGTGTATGAGTAGGGGGCGGAATCTAGGAATATTCAGTTCAAAAGTTAGATCATGCTGATTAGGTTCTTTATGCTTTTACGAAGTTTCGTCGTAGTAATCTAACGGTTTACTTAGAAAGCAGTGTACACAAAAAATGATAAAAAAATAATAGCGAAGTGGTTAATGGTAGGAGCGTCTTTTACTCAAACTCTGTACAGTTTTTAGTATCTATTATTGTAAAAAAAAAATTTGTTTCCTTCCTTACTTCTTCCGTTCTTCTGATTGTATTTCTGACATCACATTAAAACCTTCTAATAAAAGTCCATCATCCTTTGGATGAGCAACTCAGCCAAAAATTTCTTTGTCAGTTATAAAGTGACAATTATGTTTATATATATATTTACATACAGTAAAAAAATACAATACATAAGATCAGCCATGCTGATAAAAGAAGCCATGAAGCATATTTTACGTCAACTCCTCAAACCTTTAAATATTTCTATTTACTATTTCCGAGTACTGTCACCAACGACACAGATGACCCTTGCAATGTTCGCCTCGAGATAACACCGTGGTTCCGCTACTGCCATGGTGGACTGTTAAGAATCAATCCCATCTATAAACTTTGACCACAACGCATGCCTTGGTTCTCGTATGAAAAAGATGAAGAGCAGCAGTAGCGACGAAATTAATTGGAAAAGACAACATCAACAACAATTGTAAAAATAAAACCAGCAAATCGGCGGCTAAGCTGGAAAAGCTCTGAATCTGTCCTAGGAAGTTGCAACGCGTTTTGCCTAGCAAACTCGGGACCGCAAGCAACTTTTGTCTAGATGATGTCTCCAAGTATGAAGGATAACTTCTCTCTCTGAACTCAGTCGGGTGGGGGACACCCAGAGATATGTCGAAAGAAAGGGGACACACGCTCAAGCATGATAGATAAGCGACTTGAGAAAACTAAGCTAGGATGTTACTTAGCTAAACAAAAGTGCAGCGACAGACGATTGGTGAGGTTAAGAGAGAACACAGATAGCATTTCAAATCATTAATCTTCGCATCGGAAATATTTATGCCGTACCGAAGAACAGAAGTGAATAAAGTACGTCCCGATGAAGAAGAAGTGAGGAAGAACACATAAGTAATGCATCTAACCTACCTGGCCTATGACCCACACTAAGACATTTGATAATGCTCATACTAGTAGTCAGAAAAAAGTAGAAGATCAAAAACTGACACTAATCCCTCCGTTTGGATAAGAACAGATCAGCTGGTTCGAAGCAAACAATAAGGCCTGACATTGTCAAATCTAAGCTCTCAGGATTTACATGAGAAAAATCAAAAAGTCATTCAACACTATCGTAAATAGTAGCCGCAGAGTGCACTTCAAGTTTACCAGCATTTTTCTCAATCACAGAGGAATGGGATTCAAGAAGAAGGGGTAATGTAGATCGCGTGAGTCAAAGAAAAAATAAATAATACACAAAATTCAACTGACGGTGTGAGCAGAATCCTTAAAATATATTAAAACACAGAGTAATAGTGAAATCCTCTTGCTCTCCGATCTTAAGGTGGCCACCGAAGCTAGCTGAAGATAGTTTGTCTGACGCCGGCATCCTTGTAATATTAAAAGCACACGCACACTTTGCGCGGGTCATACGAGTAGAGAAGACTTATCCTCCTCGAAGCTACTATTCAAGAGGCGAAGTAGATCGTCGCCCCGTCTAAATGATTATGTACCTACTTTATTCTAAAGGTGAGAAATATTACTTCGCCTTGATCTTATAAGAGAGGCAGTGGTGCCCCTAAACGCTTGATTACATCTGACTGTTTTGTGCCTGAATTGAAGGACGTTGATGAAGACGACCTTTGGTTGTAACAAGAAACCAATGAAACCATCAATTCATTGTAGTCAACTTTTGGTGAACGCATTATTTGGATCTGTGGTTTCGTCTTCAAGATTGACGATTTAAAATCGCTGGACTATTTTCTTTGGAGTTATGTGAATTGTCTTGTCGCAGCAGATTAGCCCGAGGGAGAGAATATTCGGCAGATGATAACATGGATGATATCATAAAAATATTTGATTGTTGAGCAGAACATGGGTAATAACTAAATGTTTTTCTTATTTAGTTCCTTACACACATCTCGAATTTTCGGTCGTTGGACCCCGAAAATGAGGCTCGAACAGCCTGGTTGCGCCATAGAAAAATGACTAATTATTTTTTATGGCCGGTATGGTATTGATCTGGACAACTATCATTTCCAACTAGACGGCGCTAAATGCCACACCAGCAACGATATCATCGATCTTATAAAGCAAAATTTTCCGGACTGCGTTATCTCTCAAAGAGGTGATCGCAATTGGTCACCGATACCTTGTGATTTAACACCATGGGACTTCTTCCCAGGCCACGTGAGAGATAAGGTCTACGTCAATACGGTAACGTCAATTCAAAACCTCAAAGAGGGAATTCGTGAAGCTATTGAGGACATACAGTAGCCACTTTGCGATTTAGTAATGGAAAATATTATAAAAAGGATACGGTTCTGTAAGCATAGCCAAGGCAGCCACTTGGCTGATATTATTTTCCATTATTAATGACATATCTTCTATCTATCTATCAAAAAATACCAATTTGCTTCAAATATCAAAATAACACCCCTTACATGAAAACCTTGTATAAATCAAATATAAACGAGACTGCTCAATAAAACAAAAACGGTTAATTATTCTTCAATATTTATTTTATACCCTTCAAAATAAATACCATTAGAGGCGATACACATATGCCACCTTTTTTTCCAATCTTCATAACACTTCTGGTAGGTCGCTTTAGGTATGGCTTTCAGTTCCTTCTTCGAATTCTCTTTTATGACTTCAATCGACTGAAAATGCTTTCCACGAAGCGGAAATTTGAAATTAGGGTAAAGAAAAAAGTCACACGGTGCCATGTCGGGTGAATACGGTGCTTGCGGAACAATACTTACGTTGTTTTTGGTCAAATAATCGCGTACAAGACGAGACGTATGAGCAACAATTTTGGAACAAGTCGAGCAGACACACGTCTCATGCCCAAAACATCGTGAATAATGCTATAAGCGGATCCATTTGATATGTTGAGCTCACTAGCTATCTCTCTTTCAGTCACACGACGATTTTCCAACGCAATTTTCTTTACTTTTTCGACGTTTTCTTCGTTTATTGACGTTGCTGGACGACGATCATGGGGCAAGTTCTCCAGCGATGTACGGCCGTCCTTGAATGACTTATACCAATCAAAAATACGTGCACGTGATAGGCAAGACTCCCCATATGCCTTCTGCAACATTTTCATTGCGTCCGTCGCACTTATTCCATTGGAATAACAAAATTTCAAACAAACTCTTTTGCACAACGTTAATTTCCATAGTAAAATTCGAAAAACACACTCGAGGTTGACTTGTTTATAGAGCCGTAAAAAAAAAAACTATGTGACAGATCGCGCTCAAATTTGACATGTAAACATATAACAGTCCTGGCAGCCTAAGCAAAAAAAAAGTATGGCCATATGTTTTGTCCTTTTCGAGTTATGGATAAAGGCTCGTTTATATTTGAGCAGAAGGTACATATATACATTGACTTAAATTCAATTAATTACTATATATTTTTTTAATCATTAATAATTTCCTACTACTCTTTGACCGAATTGTAGTACATTAGGCATACGAGCAAGGATTACCAGCTATTTTTGCAGGCATATCAATATAAATGGCTTCACACACACCATACATATGTGCATAAGTAAGTAAATTCAAAATATAATACAAACTTTACATTCGATGCTGATTTATGAAAAATCGACGCGTGTGCACGAATATTTGCACAACTTACTCATCATTACCGCTAATTTATGCGGTTCAATTAAGTGGATCAACAAAATAAATGTGAAAACCGGCATGTAAGTAAGCACATTCCAGCGCACATACATACGTGTATGTATGTATGAGTGTGTATGTAAATAGGCGTGTCTAAATCTACATATGCGCAAGTGTGCCTGCGGTTAAATCTTTATTTGTGCGTATGTGTTTGTGATTGGGTGTGGGTGTGTGTGTGTGTGTGTGTGTGTTAAACCACTTGCGGACGGAAACTTTTAAATGTGCACGCAAAATAAATTTACAGCGATTTCTCGTCATCTCACAACAGCTGGCGTTCACACAAACCGAGCTCACCGCACGCACCGGCAGGCAAGGCACAGGAAATGACGTTTCCTTTTCACATATACTCGTACATACACGTATATACATAGAAACGATTTGAATTATTACTTTCCATTCGCCTTCACGTTGCGGCAATCGGAAATTATTAAAATATATTTGAATTGGTAATCGCAATGAGCCTGAAAGCCCAAAGAACTAAGCGTTCGTAAGTTAGGGCTTCCTATACACATAATTCATCTACTGATTTGCTACTAATGCACATATGGTACATATATACATATGTACATATGCTATGTTGTGTATGTTAGTAAAAAGTATACCTCACCCATACACATACGAGCATATATGTGTACATATAGGTATATGAATATTTGCCAGCAGTGATTGCCAATTAGACTTAAGCGTTCGCATTAAAATCATTCTCATTTTCTACAATTTCTATTCAGCATGTGTGTTTGTGTTTGTTTGTGGGTGCGTAAGTAATCCTATGGGCGTGCTAAGTGACGTCTGCTTACAGTACATTTGTTTGCATGTGTGTGTGAATTAAGCTGAAAGGCGGAAATAGAGTAAATCAGTAGAATTTTTTTGCTTTCTCCGCGGTTGAAGCCTTCTCAAACTAATTAAATCGTATATAGATATGTATGGCATATCCAGCAGGAAAAGTTACTAATTGTTAACTAGAATCTAACTGGTTTGCATTTCTGCACTAACTAGTTCATTTTCCATCTATTTCCCATGCAAACAACTGGTATTTTTAATACGACTATATTCTGCAAACTTTCAATTGTCCAATTATGCAACAGCTTTATACCAGTTGTATACTAGTTCATTTAAACACGTGGAATTTCTACTTCATTGAAGAAAAATTTAAAAAATAAATTCGTCTACATTGAGACATGAACAAGTACTCGTACATGTATACTATAACTAGGTCCCATTAATTAGAAATGTACGCCTTCCATTGAAACACGAAAACTTTCAATAGAAAATTATTTACGGTCCTGTTTATATAAAAGCCAATTATGCACAATATTGATTTCGTTTATTTCGTCCTGGTAAATTTGATGTAAAAGATGCTCAAATTTGTGTCTTTGATGTTCTTTCAATAAATAAAGAGACTTTATACTAAACCGTATCCGAACGACCGATGAATTTGTATGAGAAATATTATTGCAGGGCTTAACATTTCCTGCCGAGGGGTGATCGCAATTAGAAAAATTAATTTAGTTTTAATGCTATTGGGAGGGCCAGGGTTCAAACCCTTGTTCGGCCAATCAGTCACATAGCATAATTGATAAATGAGCATAATCAGTGGGACTTAGCGTCAACATTTCTAAGACAAAACTAGTTTTGTTCAGAAAGATATAGTAAATTTCAAAATTTTGTCAATCCGAAATTAGGAGAGATCACTTTACAGCCAAAACTAAACTCAAAACACTTAGGAATGACATTGGATAATAAACTAAAACCTTTCTAGTAGCTGGGGCCTACATACCTCAGATCAGTTCAGGACGCACGAGGACGATCAGCTAATATGTACAATAGAATAATATTAGCCTTAAGAACTTTCAGGAAACTTTTGGTAAATATATTGGAGGCAGATGAATGGAGCAAGAGATTCAAGCTCGCGAACAAAGATTTACTGCCTCTTAACGCAGACTAGAAGATCAATTAAGTTGCCAATAAAAATAGCGACAAATAAACTGGCTGCAAAGCAACCGAAAGGAACTAACCAACACAAAAGGGCAACTCAGATTAACATAGATAGTCAAGAGGTCATTAGAGGCTATTAGGTACCAAAGCATAAAAGCAGAGAAGGCAACGAGAGAGGCTCTACATTAGCTAAATATCGAGTTATTCCATAACAGGACATGGTCACGGTCTTGTCAATTGGTCTTAATATAAACAATTAATAAAAGAACACAAGTTTTTGAGAAAATTTTGGGGAAAACACATTACGCACATCTTACTTAGCTCTTCCTAGTACCAATATTAGTCAGACTCAAGGCTGCTAGTAGGATTATTAACGGCTAGCATCCCATGCCATGAAATCATTGTACGGTTGATGGCAATAAATGCAGTAAATGTAAAGGACCGGAGTGTACATAATATGTGAGTATCTTGCGTTCAGTTGACAACGGCTAATCTTGTATGACGAAGTTGAGCTGATGGATCTTCAATTGGCAAGAGACATAAAGAAAATACGCCTACTTCAAATCACAATGAACAGCAATATTCCCTTAACTGGGAAGCACAGCAGGAAGTGCAGCAACACAGGATGAAATTAGCATTTCTGATAACACTATAGGCAGTACAACATATCTAATGAATTTCTCAAGGGGTTAACCAGACTAACCTAATCGTTAGCCAAAGAGAGGTCAGATAACAGGTCATCCATTGTTTTTGCATTATTTGGATTGCTTTATTTATGGTATCATTATTTGAATAATTCAAATTTTGTCAAATATTCCCAGTTATGCTCGACGAATTTTTTGCCATTTTGAGGTTAATGTCATTTTGCTTCTCTCATAGAAACCCTGGTCTCTATTGACAAAAAACATGACTTCGAAGGTCATGGCTACGCTTGAGGTCAACTCTTCACTTGCCAAATCATTCGGCATAAACAGGAACAGATGGTAATCAGTTGGAACGAGGTCCAGACTATAGAGTGGATCCATAAAAATCTTCCGACCAAACAACCGGAGTTTCTGGCGAGACACCATCATTGTGTGTGGCCTGCAGTTGTCTTGCTAAAGCGCACTTCCCCTTTTGTTGGGCAAAGCGGGGCACTTCTAAGCAATTTGCTACCTTAGATTTTCCAACTGCTGACAGTACAGGTCTGAATTAAGAGTTTAACTGTATGGGAGCAAGTATAGTGAATGGGTCCTTGTCAATCCTACCAAAATCACAACAAACCCTTCCTGGCCATCAATCCAGACTTGGAGACCATTTGTGCCCTCTACTGCCCTTCGAACATGACCGTTTTCATTTGACTTTGCTCCAAGTGATAAACTTTTCGTCATCAATCCTTTTTGTCAACAAGCCGTTTCAGAAATGGGTCGATTATGTAACGATTCAGCAGCATTTCGCAAATGAAAATTCGGTCCATGAGCTAATTTCTCGTTAACTCATGTGACACCCATACGTACAGCCTTTGTGTATCCAGCCTTTTCAAATGGTTTCAATTACATTATGGGCAATTGGAACAATACTCGCATTACGAGGTGACTCGACGATTTTCATTACTTTATCGAGCTTTTCGATTTCGAGACAATTGGCCTTCCACACCTTGGACCGTCACTTATATCAAAATTACCGGAACGAAATCGACGAAACTAAAATTGTACCTGATTGTCTATTACAATATAAGGATCATAAACACCTTTCCCATTTTTCTCTGAATACCTTCTGCTCAAATATTAACGGAGACTTTATCCATAACTCGACAAGGGCAAGACATATGGCCATACTTTTTTTTGCTTAGGTTTTTTACGGCACTATAAACAAGTCAACCTCGAGTGTGTTTTTCGAATTTTTACTATGGAAATTAACGTTGAGCAAAGATGCTTGTTTGAAATTTTGTTATTCCAATGGAATAAGTGCGACGGACGCAATGAAAATGTTGCAGAAGGCATATGGGGAGTCTTGCCTATCACGTGCACGTATTTTTGATTGGTATAAGTCGTTCAAGAACGGCCGTACATCGCTGGAGAACTTGCCCCATGATCGTCGTCCAGCAACGTCAATAAACGAAGAAAACGTCGAAAAAGTAAAGAAAATTGTGTTGGAAAATCGTCGTGTGACTGAAAGAGAGATAGCTAGTGAGCTCAACATATCAAATGGATCCGCTCATAGCATTATTCACGATGTTTTGGGCATGAGACGTGTGTCTGCTCGACTTGTTCCAAAATTGTTGCTCATACGTCTCGTCTTGTACGCGATTATTTGACCAAAAACAACGTAAATATTGTTCCGCAAGCACCGTATTCACCCGACATGGCACCGTGTGACTTTTTTCTTTTCCCTAAACTCAAATTGCCGCTTCGTGGAAAACATTTTCAGTCGATTAAAGTCATAAAAGAGAATTCGAAGAAGGAACTGAAAGCCATACCAAAAGCGGCCTACCAGAAGTGTTATGAAGATTGGAAAAAAGGTGGCATATGTGTATCGCCTCTAATGGTGACTATTTTGAAGGAGATATAATAAATATTGAAGAATAATTAACCGTTTTTGTTTTATTGAACAGTCTCGTTTATATTTGAGCAGAGCATATATGGTATAGCGCATTTTCTTAACTAGTGTTCATCTTTTACGTGAGTTCAATCACTACGGAATAAATTGATCAGCACTTCTCCTTTACCATTTTTAGTACAATCCAAAATATCATCTTTCTAACGCCATCTAGCCCTAAAGCCATATATTTCGAAAATAATGGACGACCTTATAGTTGAACTCATATTAATAATTTGAATTTTCAGCATGTGGGACAATGACATACATATACACATTTTTTTTTCAAATATAGAAATGAGTTTTTAAATAATTATCTGAAAATATCTCTGCTAATTAATTTATCAAATTCAAAAAGTCAAATGAAACATAAATCAATCACAGACATAAAATATCAGCAATAAAAAATTGCCATTGCAATTCATCTCTGAACTTGGCTTTTGCGTGCACACAAGCGTTTGTGTATGTGCGCCATGGCGTATGAGTAATTTCATTTCAAATTAAATGTTGCCAACATAAAATACATTTTAAATAATTGTCACAAACGTTTCAAATTCCCACAACTAAATTTATTATAACTATATTTTATAGTTGTGGTGATGGTGGATATACTGTCAGGCTGAATTAAGTATTGAATACATACAAACCACTGCATATGTACTCGTATAACAGACGCATGGGATTATTTTTTTTTGTTTTTTATACAAAATAGATTGTGGAAATTGTATAATAAATTTGTGTGAAATGTTAAAATATAACAAAAAGTGTCTACATACATATTTCCATATACAAGTTTAACTAAAATGCAAAAACAATCACACACGCACATACTCGTATATATGGTACAACAAAGTTAAACAACTCCCTATGCATAACTAGCGATCTAGTAGCAAATCTAGCCCATCATCAATTATAACAACAAATTGCAACGCATTATTACAACTGTCAACAGTAAATTGCTATGACATTTTTGCGCATAAATTGGCAACGCTAGAGCGCGGTTTGCGGCAGGACATACAGTAGATAGCAATAATTTTGTGTGCATGTATGTAGTGTATGTGTGTGTGTGTGTGTGTGTGTGTTACTGTGCGCTCGAATGCGATGATGCTCATCAATAATGCATGCGTTTCCAGCTAATGGCAAATCATTGACACAAATTTTATCAGTAGCCATTTCAACGGCATTGCAAATTGTTGACGACACATTAATAAAGTCGGAACGTTAAGAAATGGCATAAAAAGGTCTGAAGAAAATTGCGTGCGAAGTGAGGAAGTGAGCAAGAAATGACAATTGGACTGAGCAAAGGGAAAACAGGAAAAAAAGCCGCCTCTCACTGGTCATTTATATCTTTCACGACATGCTATATTTATTTTAGCTGCAACAGTTTAAATAATGGTGGTTTCACATATTTAATCAATTGATTAAATGGAATAGTATCTACAATAGAATACATTTTTTGGTCACCAATTTTTTTTATTTTTTTTTATTTAATTATATTGCACCAGTTACAAGTTTAGCGGCTTTTCAACAATAAATCTTGGGTTTTCCGAACCTCAGATGCGGCAGTTTTGCTTATTGACTTAGCCATAGAGGTGGAAATGGGCCTCCTTAGTCAACATTATTTTCCGATGCCATCTTTTTTATAATGTTTATTAATAATTTCAAGCGTTTTTAAAGCGTGTATCGCTCCTTTTTTACTACTGGCGTAGATTTTGCTTGTCAAATGTCAAAAAATTACAGCTTCAGAAGTGACATCTACCGGAATACCAGAATTTTCATAATAACATCTCCTATTGAAAAACCCTTCACATAATCGCTTTGACGTAAAAGTACTAGTCGTAGAGATTTGACACTTTGCTTACGATGCCTTGACTAAAGATACGAATGTGCTTCAGACTAGTGAGCTCAAAAAGGAAGTAAATATTAGGTCCTCATGAACTCTCAATATCAGTTGTAATTCACTTACCTGGAACTTGGTGTCTGAAATCTTAAAGTTTTTTTCCGAAATATTTTTTTTCTAGACAAATTTATAATATTTATGTTAATTAAAAAGAATGCAGATTTTCTTAAATAACTACTTCTTCTAAGTAGGCTTTTGATGCCATTTCCCGGGGTTTTTTTCAGTGAGTTACTTAAGAGTGGTCAATACTGTCAATAAGACTTTACTCAAAATTACAGTAAATAGGTAGCAATTCATTGTACCTTTTTATAATCTCACCATGAATTTTAACAATATTTTGAATGCATTTACAAACCAAGGAAAATATGTTTTTCTTTTCTCTTAACAAAACCTGTATCCATCAATACATGAAAAAAAAATTGTAACTTTTTATAATTTTTAAAATACACATATGTATGTCATATTTAAAGGAAAATAAAAAATATTATTTTTGAATTTTCTATTTACATATTATTGCTGTATTTAATAAAAATTTTAAAACAAAACCAAAAAGCCTACAGAGTTGAAGGAGTCTATAAAACGACACATTTGTGCAGCCATTTGCGCACTAAGCCACCAGGAAAACCTTCAACTGCTTGATTCTCTGAATTTAGCTTCGGCTTAGGTAATGTAGATAACTGCCAAAATAGCCGAGTGGTTAGCATTGCGAACTGCCATTCTGTAAACTAAGGTTTGAGTCCTGATTTGAGTAACATCCAAAAAAAACTGTCTCTCGGCATGAAAATTCAAGCGCTCCGGGAGTATTTTTGACAAGAAAATACAAAACTCCTCATAAAAGTCCATCGGCCGTTCGGAGGCGGTCAAGAAAAAAATGTAGGTCTTTCCAAGGAAACCGCTTTAGCGCTTACAAAATGCCAATTATATACATAGATAAATCCGCTGAGTTGACAACGAATTACAATATTAACACATTATCGCACTAACATCACAGCGCATCAGCACATGAACAAACTACAAAACTATCGTAACACCAGTACTTTGATGTAGTAAAAAATTATATTTTATACTAAAAAAGATAATGAGAAAAGTGCTGAACACTTAACTCAGTAGTACATATCAAAGATGGACACCAGCAAAGAGAAAATAGGCGATATTTTAAAATTTTTCTTCGGTAACAGCGAAAATCAAGAACGTCAGCTCGCGGAAAATGTGAAAAGTGTTTTTGGTTCTAACACTGTAACAGTCAATCATGCATAATTTTGATTTCACCAATTTCCTTCCGATAATTTCGATGCCAAAGATGATCCAAGGTGTGAATTGCTAATCTTTGAAATTTTCCATAAAATACAGGAAATTCTCGAGTCTGATCATCATGTGAGCTCTATTTCGATTGCCCAGGAGCTAAAAGTTGCACAAAAATTAGTTTCGAGCCTCTCCAAAAAAGCCGCTGGATACACAAGAAAGCTCGATGTATGGGTACTACATGAGTTAACGAGAAAAAAAACTATTGGACTGAATTTCCACCTGCGAATTGTCGAAAGGTAGTGAGCCCGCACAAGCGGTATCCAAGCCAGGATGGACGGTCGGGAATATATTATTGAGTATTTGGTGGAATTGGCAAGGGATCATACCTACGGCTAAGCTCTTAATTCGGCCCTACACTGGCCGTCTAAAGGAAGCAATCCCCCAGATGCGCCCTGTGTCGGTCGATAGTGACTAGCCAGAAGCTTCGAGAGCTAGGTTGGCAGGTTCTTATGCATTCACCTTATAGTCCGGACTTCGCACCAAGTGATTACCATCCAAAGCTTTTATACAATTCACTGTTCATGTAGGGCATAGAAATAGAAACTAGACCGAATCAAATAGAAAATAAATAAAACATATAAATAAATATAGTGAAAGGAAACAGAGCAAATCAAAAATGGCTCTAATGCTAAAGCCCAAGCATTAGATTTGTATGTATGTATGCGTGCGACTGTGGTGACAAAGAATACAAAATGGAGAATAAATCAAATAAAATAATGAAAATTGTCACATTCATAGCTGTCAACAAGTATTGGCATCAACAGCACACCATCAGCAGAAAGAGCGGCAGCGTAAATAACATCAGCAGCGCGCACATATATATTTACATACAAATAAACAAAAAATACACATTCATCAGCAATACTGGCGGCTGTATCAAGAGAATTTCCCAAAGTAGTGTGACCAGCAGCAGCAGCAGCAGCATACAACAACTAGCTTTACAATAACAACAACAACAACAACAACAATGTAAACAATATCGTCAACGTCAACGCATGACAGCTGATTGGTGGCGCAACTATGGCACTAACAACACCAACAGTCACATTGCAACTGTGGCAACAACAACTAGAATAAAAAGCAATAATACATAACTGTCAGCCACAATAGAGCGACAATAGCAATAGTTGGTGGTCGGTGGTCACACATTCCCACATATGCCACGATCATAAGTCTATAAAATATAATGCATATACATATAAATACGTATGTATATACATACAAGCGTTGACTGCCACTATTGCCACCCGCTCTCTACACCCTCACATTCATTTTGCTTCACTTGCAACATACAAGTATATTTAACGTTTGTGTCTAAGGGTAGTGTTCAACTGATTGCAAAAGCAGTGGCAATCAGCGCAACAACAAAAGCAACTTGCACTAACGGCGGCTACAACAACAATTGTAATTGTTTCGTTGTTGACTGCTGTCTACTGACTACTGACGGTTGACTGCTGGCTGTCGCTCAGCTATGATTAAGTTCTATTACATATTCAAGTGGGTTGTGCCGTTGCTCAACTATATTTCTACATACGTGTACATACATTTGTACATTTGTATTTACATACATACCTATATGCATGTGTCTGTTATAACGCTTTTCGTATTCACTTTCCTTCAACTTTTTCAGCGCAGATTTATTCTAATTTCTAATTTCATTGGATGTCATGACATGACAACACCCCAACAGACATACATATGTACATATGCATGTTGCAGAATTAATTTGTATGATTTGTATGAGAAACTCGCACTCGCTTAATGTTTTCAAATTTGTTGAAATTTATTGGCGCAGGTGTTCCATTAGAGGAATTTTTCACACACCGACGCGCATATGAACATAAATATGTAAAGGGTTTTCCAATAAGAGGTGTTATTTTGAATAATCTGCTATTCTGGTAGATGTCTCTACTGAAGATGGAATTTTTTGACATTTGACAAATAAAAACTACGCCAATAATAAAAACAGAAAGACCGATACACGCTTCATCAACACACTGAAATTATTAGAATTCACTAAAAAATGGTGAAAACCTGGCGGAGACGGTTCGTAAACTAAAACATTTTTCGGTCGTCGTGAAGCACCTTGTCGGACCGCCATACAGAAACAGGTGGAAAAAAGCACGTCGCTCAAAAGCAACTGAGAATAATGCTGCCGTAGCTCAAAGAAAACCCAGGTTTGTGGATTTCTTGTCGTTCTTTGGAATAGGACATTCCACAAACGACATTAGACATACGGTCTAAGAGAGGTCTTAAGGCTTATAAGGTTCAGTTAACATAAAAACTCAGGACGGCCAATCATCAACAACGTTATGTCTTTACTGATTGGTCCCTAGAAATGCATGAAAATTATTCAGAGTTTCATAGAAAAATACAATTTACTGATGGGACCCATTTCCACCTGAGTGGCCACGTCAATAAGCAAAACTGTTGCATCTGGGGCTCGGAAAACCCAAGATTTATTCGTGTAACTTTTTGTTGCATTTTATGGTACGGCGGCGTCGTTGGACTTATTTTTTCGAAAATGAGGCTCGAGCACCAGTTACGGTGAATGGATTGCGCTATCGAAAGATGATTTTCTATGGCCGGCACTGGATAGTATCGATGTGGACAACGCTTGCTTTCAACAAGTCAGCGCTACATGCCACACAAGCAAAAAAAACAACGACCTTTTAAGGGAATATTTTCCTGATCGTGTTGTCTCTCGAGGAGGTGATTGCAATTGGCCACCGAGATCTTGTGATGTAACCTCTTGCAACACCTTCCTTTAGAGTCACATGAAAAATGCAGTCTACCCCAACAGGTCAACGTCGATTCGAGACCTCAAAGATGAAATTCGTGAAGCTATTGAGTGCAAACAGCGGCCACTTTGAGGTTTGGTGATTAAAAATTTCGGAAAAAGGGATACGGTTCTGTAAACATAGTCGCGCAGGCCATTTGGCTGATATTGATTTCCATTATTAAAGGCATATCTTCCGATCATTTATCCCAAAAAATGCATTTTTATTTGAATATTAATTTTAATATCTTATTGGAAAACCCTTTATATACACATATGTAGATGGGATACTGCTGCATAGTTACTTTTATTACTTCAGTTGGCTACAATTTTACCATCATTTGGTGAAAAGTTGGCATTTTATTTTGCTGGACATTAATTCATACATTTTGTTTATTAAAAATATTTATAATATTCATTCTTGTGGCAGAACTTGATGACATCCGACGGACATTAAAAGCAGCTGCTGTTTTCAGGCAAAGTTTGTTTGTTAGTATATTTGTTGTCGTTCTACTTTAGTTTTATATCACTTTGTGTTCATTTTCGATCAAAAACTTTTAGCCATTTTTAATTAATTAATCTATTAAAAGTCCAATGAATTTTAGTTTTATTTTCGAGATGACTAAGAAAATTTTATATAATTTTATCTTGAGTGGCCAGAAACGATTTTTTTTCTTATGGTTCAAGCTCACGAGCATTCTCTGGGTAGCCAACAAATAACCAGTTTGGAACCCCCCACATGAAAAAATAAACTCCAATGATGACGATTCCATTTCCCCCCAAATGTTTTAAGGATCACGTGGAACGACTGGTCCCTTAGTTTGGAAGGTACCGCTGTACAGCTAGTCAAATGAAAGGCTGAAATCACCGTCGTCCAAGAATTGTGATGGATGAGCGTTGCCCCCGCCGCGAAAAACCTATACATGCCTCTAGTGTTCTTGATGCGTGCACGCTCCGAGGATCACTAACTCATAGCAGCAAGAATACTTACCCGCCTATACGTAGCAAAAAATGCTCGTCAACAATTTCAAGGAACGTTTGACGTCGAAAAGCAGTAATCACAACAAATACACCAATGGTTTTCTACTTAACTTACACACCAGCTCTCTGAGAGCACTTGATTAGCAACTCGCTATAAAGAAACTGCGGTACGTCATCTAAAACTCTTTACGTACCTACGTTACATTAGTTTTCGGTAGTCTCAGAACAAACACTGGTGCGATGAGGAATGTCAAAAACCAGTGGAGACAAAACAGACTGCCTATCTCGCAACCTTGCGATCGACCACAACCAGTGCGTGTTGAGAGAGGTACCGAGACCTGAAGAGGAAGGCAATACGCATATGAGTATGAGGAGCTTGAGAAGCTGGCCGAAGGTTTCAAAATCTGTTCATGCATATAAGAAGATCAGAGACCATACTTAGGACCCATCAGCTGACCTCATGCATTGGTTGCCTTAGTGCAGTAGATCGCGATCAGCAACATCTCATGTAGAAAACTGCTGTATTAAATACAGCATCTCGTTGTTTGTCAATATACTTTCAAAGGATTCCAGTGAATTCTGCTGTGAGATAGGTGGCGTTATGCTAATTTTCTACTAGAATCTTTGAACAAAGCTCAACTAGTAAGGAAATGATGAACAAAATATGCTTTATGCCCTCACGCTGCGAGGAAAGTCCTCAAACCATATAAAAAAGGAAGCAGAAGAAGCAGGAAGCCGTTAGATTGTTAGATTAATTGTCCTTAAAAGAAGAGAGGATGTGCATAAGATGGCACTAGAGAAACAACTATTTATCTAACTGAGTTTCAGATCACGAAAGCGTTGTGGTAAACGAAATAGTTGATAAGATTGACAAAGTGTCATTCATCTGGCAACTGAATGAGAACATAGACGCTACGGGATTTGCAAAACGACATTTTCTAGAGTCTTGGAAAACATATCAGGGTGAGTGGAATGCCTTAAAAGCATGCAAGATTACCAAGCTCATGCGCATTAGTAGCTAATGAAGCCCACCTACTTTTTGCGTACGCGGTCGCGAAAGGTAAGGCGAGCGGAACAGGCATTAGTGGAAATGTATGAATGGTAGAAAGACAAGCATAAGTAAGATTTTTGAAGTACTTTCTCTGTTTCTGAATGAACTTATTTGAGACTTTAGGAGTTTCGGAAGACTATATCTTTCTTGACTTTCTTAAAAGCGTCTTACGCAATGACTTTTGCTGAATTTAACCTCTTTCTGACGCAATTTAAAGCATAGCAGCTATTAAAACCTAACTTAGCAAACCAGCTATTACAAAACGAATTCCCAAAAATACAATTTTTTGTTAAGGTAAAAGTGACTCACTAACCATTCTATTAAGAAAAATAGCGGCTAAATTGGCGCACTTAATAGTTGTTGGTTAATAATGAATTGAATAATACAACAAAAGATTACATGGCTGATGTTGGCGCAGTGGTAGGGCACTCGCCTGTTAAGTCAGGATCCGTTGGTTCGATCTCTGCCATAAGAAGTCTGATAAGAAGATGTGATGATCTCCGAAACAGCTGTCACTTCTAGCATTTTTCTTTGTTGTATAACAAAAATATTCAATTCATATAAACAAACCATGCCTCCAGCACACTAAAAACATATAACAAAATATTAATAACAATTAAAACAATTAAAAATATTCTTATTATTATTAATAATTCATTTTTACAATTCAAAAATAATACCATTTTGATGAAATAAAAAATCAAAATTAAAACTACAACCAACATAAAATAGAAGAAATCTTTCTTTATTCCCACATTTGCTTCCACACTTATTAGATTGCAGCCACTATTACGCGCACAAAATGTTACTTTGAATTCTCAATCTGCAGTGCAGCAAAGGGTAACAAACCAAAACCAAAATCACAGATTGCTAAAGTCAGCGCTCAATCTGTTTGGTGTCATGCTCATCCCAGCGCTGGGTATTGTAGAACACAAAACTTACGCGAGTGCTTACCAAAAAAAAAAATATGCTCGCTTACATATAAACAAACAAACATAACATATATACGAGGGGATTAACAAAAGTTCGGTAAGTTGGTGACTTTCAATTTGTTTTTGTTAAATTCTAAAATACCAAATCTGTTTCAATTACTTAATAAGTCTTCCTTTCAAATTTTAGAACGATCGGCTAACTCGTAGCTGCTTTTCCACTGGAAAAGGTTCAGATGGTATGGATGATGGATGGCAAAATAGTACAACGAAGAGTGCTTACCAAATGTTTTAAAAAATTTTTTGGAAAACAGGAAGAAAGAGGATTTGCGGCGCTACCTTTTACATCAGAAGTGGTTCGATAGGCTTAAAAAAATTCATTGAAATCAATGGCGATTATGTAGAGATGTTAAAAAAGAACAAAGATAACGAATTAATACAAAGAGAATTTTTTTTTTCTGGTCAACTTACCGAACTTTAGTTAATCCCCTCGTACGTATACATACATACAAATGCTCAAATTTATTTGAAAATACGAATAAACGAAAGAGTTTGCCAAGTCTCAGCGCTATATACTCGTATGTGTGTGTGTGTGTGTATGTGTGTAAGCGCGCACTTTGTTGAACGAGTGTATGATTTAGCAATAAAATTTGCGGTTACCAACAAATCTAATGGGAGTCACTTTGACTGTTGCGCTGTTGAGCTGTCGGTTAGTTACTTAAAAAAGAGAAATAAAAAAAAATTCCGCTCAAAAATCTCACATTTACCAAAACAAATTCAAATGCGGCGGTGGCAAAATGCGAAAATAAAAAACAAACGGCGCATTTAGAGTTGTTGTTAGTGCTTTTTGTTGGGTTTTGTTGAAGTTTGTTGAAAATCTCGTTTTCTTTTCGCAGCTTTTGTGTCTTTGATATGGCTACACACACATTTGCTATGGTTTTACGTATGCATATACGAGTACGAGTACATATATTATACATATTGCATATATAGGTGTATGGTATGTGTGTGTGTGCGAGTATCTTTGGACTTGGTGCAAAGTGCCCTTCTTTATGCCTGCCCTTAACCCATTAAATATGCAATGGCAAATGTATTGTACATACATATCATACATATACATATACATACGCACGCATCATACGTGTGCTGCAAGCAGCCGTTCGGTGGAGACGGTGGATAGGGCTTGGCGCAGCTCACGAATATTTTATTCGTTTCTTTATGTGCTGACTTTTTGAATTTGCGGTCGTTCAAATTCACATTATTCGCATAATCTTTGAGTGTTGCTGGCTTATCGCTTAGAATGTGCATGCATAAGTATATAAGCACTCATATGTACATATATATAATATCTTACATACATATGTGTGCTCCCACATACTCTCAAAGGCATGTTACATATGAAATATGCATAAGTTTGTAGTTAACGAGTTGTATCTATACAAAAACACTCACCCACACATGCTTACTCATCTACACACATCCACACAGGCATTTGAGCTACGAATATTCTACCGTTGGCAGAATAAAATAATCAAGTGTGGGCAAAGAGTAAAATTCATTTGTGAGTTCGCTGAAAAATTGCTTGAAAAATTTATAGAATAATAGTTTGTAGGAGGAAGTTTTGAATTGCACCGACAAAGGTTGTAAAAAGTTTCTCAATTTAAAAGTAGGATTTTTTTTGTATTCTTATTATTATTATTTTTATTTTATTTTTATTTTTTCTTTGCTACTTACACGGTATTACTTTATCTCGTTTACTTAAAAATAATATTTAAAATATTTTTATTTCGCAGGAAAATAAGTAAATATTTTTACTATTTATCTCCTACTTTCGACTCCTCGCAGTAACCAGCACAGCCTTGGATCACGGCCAAAAGAGAGGTTGATTTAGTTGAGGCATAAGGTTCCTACTTACTTGCTTATGTAATCTTAACAAAAAGACGAGCAATGAGTTACGGCCGACGCAGTAGCTCGTAGCTCTCGACAGGCATGTCTGAATTGCGTTGAGCCCAGGTGCGCCCAAAATCTGAAAAAAAATTATAGAAATATAGTTTAAGTAAAAAATTAAGTTAAATTTTCTAATTGCGTTTTCTCAGAGTGTTTTTTCTGACATAAAATAAAATCTCCTCATAAAAACCATTAGTCATTCAGAAGCAGCTTAGAATAAACTAATAAACCCTCCATTTGTTGGAAAAGTATCAAAACACACACTACAATCTCGACAGAAAATAGTCAAGCTTTTAGCCGTCGTCCATCGGCTTTTGTTTCGAACACCATCCTCGCTGAAGATTCTTCACTCATACGTACATCATATAAGAGACAGCCGGTAGACGTTTTATATTGTTGCGCTAAACAAGATCGATGTTGTCGTATAGCTCGTGGTTCATCCAGATACGATAATCGCTTCTCATACGAACAATACAGACGATTTGGTGGAATATTTTTGCACCCAAACATTTCAAGCGCGTTTGCAACTGGCTGCGACACGACCTATAATTTTTCCCTGTTAAAGGGCATGAGTCTCTACGGCACATTTTTTAACTTAGTCCACCTTTTGGTAAGTATCACTCTTTTCTTAATCTCCAGTCTGATATCATTGTCGGTGCTTAAGGCGGTGTGAATGTACATATGTTAATTCCTTGAATTCCAACATATACTCGTATAGGCGAGTTACAGTCTTGCCCTCGTTTATCGCCATATCCATTTTCTCACATTCTTTTTCGATCCCAGAAAATGTAGTAGTAACAACTAGTTTGCAACGTTCAGTGAGGCTAATATCGCCTCCGCCATCCACAGTTTCCCTTCATCACACACTTGAAGAGGTCGTACGATAAAGGGGCTCCTAGGCATGTCCTACCTCAACAAAGCTGGTGTGGTGATAAGCCAAATCAGCGTCGCAGGAATTCCCGAACTCAGTCATAATGGTTACAGGCGATCCCTTATCGAAGTGTCGTACGCAACTTTGTTATCGACATAGAGTTTTTTGCATTTCGACTGATCTACAACCACAGTGACAAGGTCCAAGCAATGAGTTGGCAAACGCGTTTAATTTTTCACACAGTATGCTCAACAGGACTTTGTATGCCATAGCAATAAGACTTGTAGTTAGCACATATCATCAGATCACCCTTCATCAATAAGCGCTTTAAAACTTCATTAGAATTCTAGCGACTCGGCCCCCACGTCACTGTTGACAGTCAAAACTTGAAGTCGTAGATAACTTCATCAAACTTGGAACCAGTATCAACACCAATAATAATGTCAGCATGGAAATTCAACGCGGAATCAATCTTGATAACAGGTGCTACTTTGGACTGACTAGGCAAATGAAAAGTAAAGTCCTCTCTCGATGAACGAAGACCAAATTCCACAAGCCGCTCATCGTTCCCGTCCTGCTATATGTAGCGGAGGCATGAACGATGACAGCATCTGATGAATTGGAGAGGAAGATCTGCACTCCATTGGACAGACCAGGTGGAGAATGTCCTGACCGTATTTGGTATTTCAATTGTCGCCAAACTGCGCCAAGTTTGGTGTCCGACTCATGGCGAGGGAGCGAATAAGTCGCCAAGTGTTATCATTCAATTCGCTGAGCGAACGTCTAGCATCAACATCGTGACATATCGCTTACTTGCGCTCACGTTCCAACGAAAGATAGTGTCAGGGTGAGCAAAGAAGGTATATTTGGCATATAGGTCAGAAAATTCAGCCTTCACGAGAAATATACCCAAATTGGTTTAGCCTATATTTCGTCCGTATTACCCGACCAGGTAACAAAACTTATCAAGAGATACGCACTCGTCTCTTTGCAGCATAGAAAGCCCGACAATAACGTCACCGCTGCTTTCTGAGAGCACTCCTGTATAAAGGAACGGCGGGACAGCATTTTTAGCTCCATCTACAGCCACCAGCGTACAGTCGTAAACACAAAGGGAAACGAGACGAGCTTACGGACGGAAAAAGATAAAAATGGACGTGGGTGAGCTTGATTAGCTGCTATGTAATTCTATTAGTTTCAAGTTCGGAGCATAATCTTGCTATGTTCAAGGAGATAATCTGGCTACCAGTGCCCCGGGCATACTAAGGTTATAACAGAAACACTTCTAAAGTCTGATGAGTTACAAATAAAATAATAAAAATATGAAGATGGTCAAACTGAAACCCCAATCGGTTACGATGAAATAGACGCTACCTTACTCCATTATCGCAAAGTTCGAATAGCGATTTCCCGCCTGAAGAACAGCATAGCGTTGAAGGTTGGTAATCCAACGGTTGAGCTATCCAAATATACTGGCGAAAATTTAAAAATCGGGTGTATCAGTTGATTTGCAAAATTTTGTGGAATAAGCTCCAATGGAATTGGATACGATCTTTCGGGTTTTCGATATTCAATGAGGTCTCATACAAGGTGGCACTAGATCTTCATATATAAATTTATACCGCTAAAGCGATTTTCAGCTGAGCTCCTCCACCAATTTGTGGTGTGCGTCTTGATATTTTTCCAACAACAACCAGCTTATTCTAAACCGGCTACGAACGGAAGAGGGATTCTTTGACTCGAACCCTGACATTTCGAATGTTAGTACTCAATGTTAGGAGCACCTGAGCTAAATGGAGAAGGTAGTCTCCAAGAGTATCCAACTGCTGGTTACGTTGGACTCATGGATCTCAACAACCCCTCCATAAGTCCCCCGATGAGCTATACAAGATACCATATATGGCAAAATTGACAATATTCAGCAAATCAGGAGACAGCGGTTACGCTGGCTGGGTTAGGTTGTCCGATTGGTTGTGAGCACTCCAGCTTTCAATGCTTTACCTGACGGCGGAGGAAGAAGAAGACCTTCACTACATTGAAAGCAACAGATGGAAAATACACTGGCTCCACTTGGTATCTCTAATTAGCGTAAGCAGACAATATTTCGACCTTTACAGAGACTGTGCTCCCTCCCTTTGTCATTTTTAATTTTTCAACTTGTGCCATTTTTGCATTTAATATGCGACATGTTGCGGTTAGTCATATTTTCGCACCTCAGAGGACGCACTGCTATTAATATTCAATACACATGTATGTATGTATGTATGTATGTATGTATGTATGTATGTATGTAAGCATGTGTCAAAAACGCCGATAGCATCAAAACACATAACGGAAATGAGAAAAACCGCAAAAATTAACAAAAACAAATCACACAAGCACAACGGAAGCAAACAACAACAACAAAAAACCACAACAAGAATAAAAACAAGGAACAATTTCGCTTTGTGCTCACATGTAGGTATATACATACATCCAAACGTACATACAAGTATGTATGTATGTGGCGGTAGAAGCAAGTGGCACACGCTTGGTGACTTGACTCGTTAGCACCAAGAAGTGTAGAATTGCCGCAAAGCATAAAAAGCGGAAGAGCTCAGCCGAGTGGCGGTGATGAAGGCAAGAGCTTTCGTTATAAGTATATAGGTATGTAGTATATGTGTTTGTATGCGTGTATACATATATGCGTGTGTGGGAACTTGTAGTGACGTTTCAAGTGCGCACGCGTGTCATGCCAACAAGTCATCGAAACAAACAACAAGAGCGACAACACCAACAACACCAACAAAAACAACTTTACACTTTACGTTTATGACTATTTTCGACGCTGCGGGGCTTTATACGAGCGAGCTGAGGGAATGTGTTGTGTATGCATATTATGCATGAACACATACATATACAAGTATGTATGTATGCGCATATATGGAGCATTATGTACGATACCAGGCTCCAGTGCGTTTGCATTTTAATATTTCTCTTTTGCTCCGCTTCGCATTTATTTCGTTCCGCAATTTTTTATCTTTGCCACTTCCAAAGGAGTTGAAACTCTGGTCGCCTCTTTTACACTAACGATGCATAAAATATATACAAATGTATATGTATAACTACGTATATGGTATATACATACTTGTACGTATACGCAGATAACTATGTTTCAGGGATATGCAGCATGGAGCTCACAGCTTAAGTGCCACTCGGTGGTTGTTCAGCTCAGCTGTGTTAAGCCGGATTTTGAAAAATAAAAACTGCACTGTATATGCTCATAGCTGTTTTTTTATAAATAAGAAAAAAATTAAATTCAAGCAAAAAATATTATACCTTATATATGTACATATATGTATGTATGCATACCTAAAGATGTACCATTTCATAAGGCTGTGTTTCGTATTTGCGCTCATTTGAAAAGTTCTCCTTTGGCGCCACTTCACACACACACTCACTATCATTAGCCCACTACATATATATACTCGTATATATGTATATATGCATGTACATATCATATATAATATGTATTCCTCAGCTAAAAATTCATTTTATCACCAGCAATTGCTTTAGTTTGTTAAATTACGAGCTGCAAATGTGTTGCAAGCGTCAAGCGGCAGGGCGCCGAAATACCATTTTTGCATGCCAAATTTTCACGACTGCGGTTGGATTATCATGAAGCCACTCTAGCTTTTCTTACATGCACATATGTATAATCATTCACAAATAAGTACATGAGCACTCTTATGAACATTTTACTTAACCGTTATTTCCTATTTTGTATACAGCAGCGTTAATGCACAATTTTATGTATTTTAAAATGCGGTGACCGTCGTCTAATGGACTCGCCAGCGCGCATTACCAATGGGTTGAGATGGAGGCGAAAAATAGAGAATTACTTTTTAAATGCAGCTTTGTTGATAATTATGCTCCAAACATATCTACAAATCCTTTTTTAATGGTAAAAATTCTAGTATTTTCGCAATAAATAAAAACTAAAAATAATTAAGTCTAGCAAAAAACTTTTTAGCAGTATGTAGACGCATCTTGTGCGAGGGTTGCCCATTTTTCCAGGGTCCACAACCTAGACGAAAGAGTAGGAATTGAGTACAGCCCCGCGACTGCGACTGCATACCCAGAAGCTTGACTACACCCCATTACACCCTAGCATGCTGAATGAAGATGGTACAAATGTTTCATTGCCCGACTATGAAGAAGTTCCAAAAGCAATCGCCCGCTTGAGAAATAACAAAGCGGCGGGGGCTGATATAAGGTCCAGTAGAGCATATTGAGTGAAAGAGTGAAGCCCACCGTCAACAAACTGATTGAACCATATTCAGTGAAGAGCGACCTAGTCTTCTTCTTCTTGATCGGCGTAGACACCGCTTACGCGATTATAGCCGAGTCAATTATAGCGCGCCATTCCTCTCTTCTTTTCGCTGTCTGGCGCCAGTTGGAAATACCAAGTGAGGCCAGGTCACCCTCCACCTGATCCTTTCAACGGAGTGGAGGTCTTTCTCTTCCTCTGCTTCCACCAGTGGGCACTGCATCGAATACTTTCAAAGCTGGAGTGTTTTCATCCATTCGAACTACATGACCTAGCCAGCGTAGCCGCTGTCTTGTCATTCGCTGAACTATGTCAATATCATCGTATAGCTCGTACAGCTCATCGTTCTATCGTCTGCGGTATTCGCCGTTGTCAATGCGCAAAAGACCATAAATCGTTCGCAAAACTTTTCTCTCGTAAACTCGTAAGGCCGACTCCTCAGATGTTGACAGCATCCACGCTTCTGTGCAATATAGTAGGACCGGTATGATGAGCGACTTGTGGAGTTTGGATTTCGTTCGTCAAGAGAGGACTTTACTTTTCAATTGCCTACTCAGTCCAAGGTAGCACCTGTTGGCAAGAGTGCTCTGCAGCTCATATTATTTTCGACAGAAATAAATTAAAAAAGTCACACGATAAGGAATCACCCTGTTTAAAACCTCGTTTGGTATCGAACGGCTCGAAGAGGTCCTTCCCGATCCTGACGGAGCTTTTAGTGTTGCTTAACGTCAGTTTACTTAGCCGTATAGGTGTTGTGGGGATTCCAAATTCAGACATAGCGGCATAAAGGCAGCTCCTATTCGTGCTGTCGAAGGCGGCTTTAAAATCGACGAAAAGGTGGTGGGTGTCGATTCTCTTTTCACGGGTCTTTTCCAAGATTTGGCGCATGGTGAATATCTGTCAGTGGTTGACTTACCAGATCTAAAGGCACACTGATAAGGTCCAATCAATTTGTTGACGGTTCTCACAATACGCTTGATAGGACGTCATATACTTATATTGGGCAGAGCACACTTAGGTTTCAATCGTCCGGCATGCTTTCATCCGACCATATTTTCCAAAGAAGCTGATGCATGCACCTGATCAGTTCTTCACCGTCGTATTTGAATAGCTCGGCCGGTAATCCATCGGTCTCCGCCGCTTTGTTGTTTTTTAAGCGGGCGATTGCTATTCGGACTTTTTCATAGTGGGGTAACGCAACAACTTTTCCATCATCATCAATTGAAGATTCAGGTTCACCATCTCCGGGTGTTTCCTCTTCACAACCATTCAGCAGGCTGGAGAAGTCCACCCTCCATAAATCCAGTATACTCTGGGCATTTGTCACTAACTCGCCTCCCTGGGTCCTACAAGAGTTTGCTCCGGTCTTGAAACCTTCTGTAAGTCGCCGTATCTTTTCATAGAATTTTCGAGCGTTACCCTGGTCGGCCAGCTCCTCGTAGGGAGTTTGAAATGCCGTCCCACAATTCCCGTATACCGGGTTGCTGATGAGTGCCCTCGGAGAGCAGGTGTGCAAGTCGAGTAGAAAAACGCTCGGCAGTCTGCTGTGATTGCAGCTTTTCAACGTCGAACCTTCCTTGTGTTTGTTGACGGGCGTTCTTCGATACACAGAGGCGGGTGCGTATCTTCGTTGCGACAATATAGTATTCCGAGTCGATATTAGGACCTTGGAACGTACGCACGTCTAAAACACGGGATACATGTCTTCCGTCAATCACAACATAATCGATTTGGTTGAGAGTTTTTCGATCTGGAGACAGCCAAGTAGCTTGGTGAATATTCTTGTGCAGGAATATAGTGCTACAGACAACCATATTTCGGGCCCCGGCGAAGTCGATCAGCCTCAGCTAGAGCGACCTAGTACATCTTGGTATTTCCAACTGGCGCCAGATAGCGTAGAAAAAGAACGAATAGTGCGCTAGTGTTTATTCGGCTATAGACGCCTATTCCAATGTAAAAGGAAAAGAGTTTTAAAAAGCTTTCGCGAGAATTTCACTTTGTTATGGGCGGTGAAAGTTGCCTTCATTCAAAACGAAATGTGGTAGTAAGTAAAAATAAATTAAAAGTAGGGTTGTAAAAAACGAGAATTTTAGAGAAAATAAAAATTTTAGAAGAAAAGAGTTCCCGCAACCTAAATTTTATCAACCATTTCATGGAACCGTAAAAAGCTAAGAAAAATTGGAAAACTATTCAGCCAAAATAAATATCAAAAAATTGTACCGTAGGCACTCGTGTTTACTAAATTTACTATGTGAGGTGCGATATAGTAAAAGATATCATCAACATTGTCTAGCGATTCAAGGAATCAAGGAAGGAAGGCTACTGGGTGCTTGCTGGTGGCTATGATAAGCGAAGGGACATTAAAGTATAAATTAGTAGAAATCAGGTTAGCGCTGAATAGCTTCACAGATAACAGGTCTGTACAACCGTGGCTGCAACAATACAAACCACAAACTTACAACAACAAATAAGGGAACTATGAAGAAAACAACTATGCATGTTTATCAACAACAAAAGTCACTTCATCAACATAAACGGCAACGCAGCAGGAACACAAGAACTACAGCACTAAAGGCTAGAAGAAGAAGAAGAAGAGTGTACAGATATAGATATATGACTTCGGTATTTCAAATTTCAGCCTATCAGCAGTCAAAAGGAATATATTTTGCTACCACCAGAAGAAGAAGCCCCAAAGCAGCAATAACTAGTCACCGATTGCTTTATATCGATAGCCAGACAGTTGTTGTTACCAGACTAACTAACTGACCGACCAAACTAACCGTCAGGGGGGAAGTTGCAGTCTCAGAATGTCCCATTCGAAACCACAAAATTACCGTCGGTAGCTCAGCAACGAAGCGAAGCATTTGATGTTTATTTTAATTGAACTGGTTTGCAGGCCACAAGCAAGACTTCTGAGAAATGCTGATAAAAATATGTAAGTACAAGGGTGAAGATAGCATTGAGTTACACGCATACATACATACACGTATGTATATAACAGGAGAATGTAGTTTCTTGAACACCAGAAGCCATGCGGATGGTCGGCAGTGAGCACAAAAAGAGCTGGAATGAGAATGTGATGATAAATCGAATATATTCCACATATATATGTATATATATATATATATCGTATGTGTGTGTATATAACAATCCATTTATGTATTTGGATCGGGCAAAGTTCCCGAACCACAAACTGCAATAGCTATAAGTATTGCTCTGAGTGATTTACTATGGAATTGACAGCGCTTTAGAATTTGTAGAGTACAGTGAAGCAGTAATGATAGTTTTAAATCTGATACAAAAAATGTTTAATGAAAAGAAGAAGATCAGCCATCACTTCGGCGAGCTAATATTTGGATGATACCAATATTAAAAAAAAAAGTTGGAATCGATTTTTGATTCTTTGACGAGAAGAATTCGTTCTACGACTGCCAAACTGAAGTTTCTTATTTCCTCTACTTCTTCTTCTTCTTCTTCTTCTACTCCTCTTCTCCTTTTTTATTCCTTCTTCTTCTTCTTCTCTTTTTTCCCTCATTATTCTTCTTCTCTTCTTCTTCTTCTCATTTTTTCTCTTATTTTTCTTTTTCTTCTCTTCTTTTTTTCTTCTTCTTTTTCTTCCCCTTCTTCTCTTCTTCTTCTTCTTCCTCTTCTTCTCTTCTTCTTCTTCCCTCCTGCTTCTTCTCATTCTTCCCTTCATCTTCTCTTTCTTCTTCTCCTTCTTCCCTTCATCTTCTTCTTCTCTTCTACTTTTTCTTCTCTCCTTCTCTTCTTCTTTTTCTTCTCTCTTTCTTCTTCGTAATTGCCGAAATCAGCACTGACCTTTCTAACAGAGCTAAGGTCTTCCTCATCTTTTGCTTTCACTAGCGGACAAAGAAAACCATGTAGCTTGATTAAATTTGGTACCACTTACGACCATATCTCTAAACACGATTTCAATCTATTGACATTGCAGCGCTAATAGCTGCTCCCGATCTCTTAAGTCGAGACGCAGACCAGCGATATGTTGAAGAATTTCTCTTTGAAGGGTATGGAGGCAAGACGCTCGTCTACGAGTATCGCGGTGAAGGATAGTACTCAATATCTGAGCCTCTCTCCCTCCGCAACTCCAGCATCTGTATTGTCCTGCTATGGCCTATAATAAAAATCAAATTCCGTACTTCTCCCGTGCATCGCATTTTCTTACTTTATGTTAGTACATCAGCCACCTGTTCGCACTTGAGGGACTGGACTTTCCAGATACCCTCAAATCTTTGTCATTAATACGCTTGCAGTGGTCGTCATTGGAAGTGGGGTTGCCCATCCGAGACATTGTTAGTGTTTTCATTGGAGCTGGTTTCAACATAATCTCACCAGTCTTACAGAACCAAATGTATTTAAACAGAGTCACTTTTACCCCCGGTGGCAGTAAGGCAGAAAAATTTTCCTGGAATCGAGAAAATCCCCAATGTCGTATTGGTCTGACGCAGATTTCTTCTGCGGAATGCTGAAATAGGTACATACATTTTGTTGGTTTTGTTGTTGTAGCCCAAGGTATTTTATCCGGGTTGTTCTGGTATAAAAACACGACTGTCGCGAGAACTTTTTGATTATAGTCGTTTCTAGCGATAGGCATGCCCTGCCACATGAGAATTCTTGAACCACTACACCGTAGGGTTAACATACTTGTTCTCTTTTGGTTTAGTTACAGGTAAATATAACCATCTTACTAATGGATACCTGTTGATGCATGCCAACTGCCATCTAAGAAATTTGTTGGCATAGCAGGAGGAGGAGCTCTGGAGGTGCTTGTTTCAAAGCGTCAATTATCTACGAGGTGATTAACAAAAGTTCGGTCGTGGCTCGAGTACATTTTGCTCAATTTTTCCTAAACAAATTCGAAAATTCAAAATCGGAGACAACCAATTAGCTTGATGAATTTTCTTGTTGCTGAAATCTAGTACCAAAAAGAACATATTTCGGGCACCGGCGAAGTCGATCAGCCACAACGCATTTGGGCATGTTTCGTCGCGGTCGTAGTAAAGTTGTTACTGGTGGCAAATCTTGATTCTATAAGTATGATCCAGAAACCAAACGGCAATCCATGGTATGGAGCCCAACGGAAGCAGACCCACCCGTAAAATCTAATCAACAAAAAGCAGCAGCAAAAGTAATGATGTCAGTTTACTTCACCCGATCTAAAATCGTAGCTGCTATTCCTCTGGAAAAGTATCAGACGGTAATTGCAAAATGGTACACCGAAGAGTGCTTACCGAAAGTTTTAAAAAATTTGTTGGAAAATGGGAAGAAAGAGGATTTGCGGCGCTACTTTTTACGTCATGACAACGCCCCATCGCACACTGCTGAAATAACGAGAAATTTTATTGCGAACTCTGGGACAGAAGAAATAGGTCCAGAACCATATACCATATGCTATACTTCAGACATCTGGTTGTTTCCTAAACTTTAAAAAATTTAAAAAGAATAGTCTTTAATACCAACGAGGAGATAATTAATGCGGTTAATGCTGAACTTGATAAGCTTAAAAAGCAAGATTTTGAAGACTTTTTTCAGAATTGGATCTATAGACTTAAGAAATGCATTGAAATCAAATGGCGATTATATATACTTATGGAAGTAAAGTTAATATAAATCTAAAACCACAATATATAACACTGTAATTCTCTGAGGCTGTGGCATCTTGCTCTCTGCCAAACCGCAAAGTGAAACACTATGAAAACACTTGTGAACTATTTGTGCAGATAACAACAACAAGCAAAACCAAATGCAGCTGTTGCAGCAACTACTTCTAAAGCACATACATATATACTATATATACATACATATGTACATACTTATATGTTCACAAGACAAACGAAGTTTTGCATTCATTAACGACAGTGACAACCAATAGTCAACCAATTGCTGCACTCAAGTTGCCATTGCGCTAGGTTTTGGGGATATACATTCGTGTATGTCCCCTTATGCATATATGTATGTATGTATGTACATATCTGTATGTGTGCTAAACATATGTATGTACATTTCTACTTGTATTTGCGCTTGATTTGATTTGCATGCTGACACTTATCCGAACCCAGTAAGCAAAAATGCACGATTCACTTGAAATGAAGTCTTTGAAGATTTAAATAATATCTCTCAAAAAGACAAAAAGGTAATTCGGGTTTAACTCAGTTAAAAATAATTTTTTCTACAGTTTAATCATGAATCTTTCGCCAGACTTTTGCATGTTTTTCCACTTAATATTTCATATAGTTTTGGCCGAGGTTGCACACATTTGGCTAATCAGTAATATGAAAATTATCTTCCCACTCGCGTATGATGGGTTTGTATAGAATAAGTATCTACGACTTCGCACATTTCTGTACACAAATACACATACGATATTGATAGTGCTACATATAGACATATTTATCACTCAGGTCTGCCACTTAACTAAGCAAATAGAGATAAGTGAAGCGTATGGAACAATTAGAATGACCACAAGCTTTGCGGTGCCAGTCCAGTCGCCTTTGTCGATGCTCGGACCATAGGAGGAATTTGTAGACGGCGAATTGTATATTCACATAGAAATGTAGATGATACACATAATATACACACATACATATGTATGTGCACCAATGTCTGCGAATTATTCAACAGGACATTTGAAGCTTTCCTATTTATAGTCAACCGATTCTAGGAAACCTTCCGTGGAAATGAATTGTTGCAATTTCATATTTTTCCCTTTTTTTGTCAAGATATGATATCAGTTTTTTTTATTCTTTGCTTGGTTAAAATGTTTTATAAGCCTTCTTAGGCACCATGAAGGAATTGTAAAAAAAATATATTAAATGTACCCAGTTATTAGAACTCAACATTTCTACAAAATATAGTAGAGTGGCTTTAGAAACTTCGTCATGTCCGGAAATGCTAAAGCAACGAGATCTATAATCATTTAATAAAAAGACGTTTACCATTCGATTAAAAAATTAATAAAAAAAAGCCTCTATGAATCAATGTTGAAAATTATTCCGCTGAACAATTTTTAAGATGTTCAAATCCTGTTTATAAAAACATTACATTCATCATGGGCTTAAAACATATATTAGGAAAAAATTAATGGAGCAGTTGAAAAAAAAAAATTCAACGGTTCAAAAATTTAAATCTTCGTAGTCGTATTACCTTATAGTCAAGTCATCTTTAAAGTGAAACATTTGATGCCAAAATATTCGGATATTTCCTCCACCAATTCTCGATATATACTTACCATATATCATATACTTCCTGGACCATCCAGTGGACTTGATAAAGTTATTCAACTCATAAACTTGTTTATGTGTAGCTACCGAAAAATCACCAAGAAACCCTTGACAAATAGTTGGGAACCTTTATCTATACAAAGCATTTCATCCCAATATAAAAGTTTCTATAGTTTCCTCAGTTACCTCTTTTTCTGCTTCTTGGCAGCTTATACAGAAAACATGGTATGGTAACACCATGGTAGTTTACAGGCTTACAAAATCCAGTTCGTGCAAGAATTGAAACCGAGCGCTCATCAAGCGTGTCATGTTTGAGTTAACAAACAAGATTGTCCCATTTGGTATAATGACAATCCATTTTTACTGTGCTCTATGGACTAAGAAAATTATTGGATCATAATTATTTCTTAAAAAATTAAACCGTCCATAAAGTTATAGTCAATAGGTATTGCTTTAGAGCTTTGATTAATGACTTTTTTCAGCCTAAATTGAGAGACCTTTACGTCCACGACCTTTGATTCCAACAAGACAGCGCTACATGCCATAAATCTCAAGAAACAATCAATTTAGTGAGGGAATTTTTTGGGAAGCACATTATCTCCCATGGTGGGCCAAGATCGTACGATTTAACATGGATGGACTAGCTTTGTAGATAAGCCCGAGACGATTGACGCCTTGGAAAACAATATTCTGCGAGTTATTTCTGATATACGAATATAACGACGGAATTTTTCTGAAAGTTTGTAGCAAATCGAATTTTTGGAGAAATAAACTTTAAAAGAGAAAAAATCACTTGGAAGTTGAGTAGATTTCATTTCAAATGACATTATCTGCTGGTAGAATCTAGGATTTCCTTCAAGAATCGTCTCTTTTTTTGGTGTACTTTTTAAGCAAAACTCGATATCAAAATTGCCAACTCAAATAAGCACCTTTTTCAGAAAACAAAAATAAGTATAAAATAAGTCAACGCCATAGGCAGACATGACAATTCTTTCACCACTTGTGTGTCCGCTGCCATAAATGTCCATTGGTTAGCTGAGTGTATTCTAATTTGCCTCAAAGAAACCACACTTCAATGCAATGTGCTCACCAGAATGGTTTCCGAAGAATAATTGTTAAGAATTTACCTTGTATGTGCGACTCATTTCTTCGCTGCTCAAAGTCTTTCACGAAAATATCAATATGAATGACTGGAAGTAAGCCAACACCATCACCTATGGAATCTATGCTTATTCACCCTCAAGTCGAACCCGTAGCAACAGAGTATTAAAAAACATTAAACTTGTCGGTGATCCCTTTCCCGTAAAGAAAGTATTCGTGAAAAGTTCGAGCAAATCGAACTTTGTTGCAGGTCTCTAGTCAATTTCCTGGAAACAAAAGTATTACATTTAGGCATATCATCCAAGAATTTAACTAAAACGAGTTATGCATACTTACAAGCAAAAATAATTATTTATACGATTTTTTCACCGCTTTTTAAGTAAATCTAACCATGAATACGATCTTTTTACCTATTTATATAATTTTATGGTAGGATATAAACTAATTTATATGTTCCATATAATAAAGAAGTCCGAGTCGGTCCCAGGCCGACTTCCCACAAGTAAGAATGTTCACCATGTCAATTTATGCAAAGAGCTACCTGCGTACCAAATTTCTCGTAATTCATAATAATGGTCTCATAATCTATTAAAATATTATTTAAAATATTATATACACATACCTGAGACTTCATTTTCTACACCATAGATTCTTTGAACTGAAACTAGAGGACTACAACTAGTAAAAACAAAATTGTACTTAGCCTTTAGAAAAAAGTAAAGAATCTCTCTCATAAATCATTCTGCTTCATCGCAAGATCACTCAATTCTTTCAGTCACTAAAAGCCAACTTGAGCACTGAATGACTTGCTATCAGACTGCCTGGTTCTCTCCTCGAACCCAGCTGATGTAAGAAAGAATTAAATTTGTGTCTAAATTGTCCATGGGGAACGCGAAATGGTAGGCAGTAACAACAATTGCAATTCCCATTGACTATGAATTTAGCATACCCCTGCTTACATATGCTGGTATATACAGCCTTGGCCAAAAGTGTTAGGCAACCCACTAAAATACAAGTATTCTCAAATGTGGCCATCACAGTTACCACTTATTTTTGTAATGTCTTACATGGCTGTTTAACTATTGATTAAACGAATAAATTGTGTAATATTAAAAGTCACAGCACTCTGGGTAAGCTTCGTAAGGCGACGGGTTGGGGAAGAATATCATCCAGAGTGCGTGGTACTCACTGTTAAGCATGGAGGAAGAAGCATTATGATCTGGGGCTGCATGGCTGCTGATGTTGTCGGCGAAATGTTCGTTTGCGATGGTCGCATGGACAGTCAAAAGTACATAAATGTATTAGAAGCTGTTCTTCTGCCGTCGTTAACGCGCATTTCGGCGATACTAATTTAAACGTGATTAAATCGAAGGATGGACCTACTAAATATTAATGTTATTATCAATAATTCATTGTATTTTCACTGTTTTACTAATAAAACTTTATTACTTCACTTGTTAAAACAAAAAATTCAGTAATTAGTGGGGTGCCTAATACTTTTAGCCAAGGATGTATGTTTAATATATTCGTATATTTAAATGTATGCATTTCGAACACTTTTCTGCATTCACACATTCACCCCCTGGATGGGAAAGGGACACACTGAATAACTGTCATTGCCATTGAAAAGTGTTGGAAGTGCGTGTGAATGCACTCATTGGTGGCAGCAACTACATTGTCAACAACAACAAGAACAAGAACAAGAATAATAGCAAAAACAGCAACACCAAATACAAAAGCAATATCATCAACCACAACAACGTAAAAACGATACGATTGACTTGACAATTGCACGCCACTCAGTCACACTATTGGCAACACAATTTATCTGCCTGTGTATGTGTAAGTGTGTGTGTGTGTGTTTGTGCATACAATGACAATGAAACAATGGCACAAACTAACAGCAATTTGGCTGCACTTTGATTGCTCGAACTTTCTGTTGATGTTCTTTCATTCGCATATCGTTCAATTCAAATGTTCAATGACTTTACCCCTCACCCTCCTTTGGTTCATCATTAGTGCAGATGTTGTTGTTGTGTGGCATGAATTGCAATGTTGTTTTTTGTGGTCGGTCATCAGCTATCGCTTAGATGGTGTAGATGATATACGTATGTGTTTGTATTGGTGGCGTCTAGGCCATGTAGTTGCGGTCAAATCTGTGGTTTTCTCTTACATGACACTGTTCGATAGTGAGCCACATACATATTTACATATGCATATATATGTATATAGTATAAGCAAATAATGGATGGAAGTTGAACTGTTTGAGCATTTTGTGTGAAACAACAAAAAGCCCAGTCCAGTCTAGTTAAAAAATTTCAGCAGATGAATACCTTCAAGCAATGTATGGCTATTGAGGTCAAACATCTGATAAAAAAGTTTATAGAAGCCAGAAATGCAAATGACTGTGTTGCTAGATGTCCTGATTCATTTAAAGAGCAGTCCAGAAGATACAAAGCCAACCTTGGAAAACTCTTGGTGGCAGAATAAGACAAAGACAATAGAAACCCTGAAGTAAACAGGCTTAGGAAGGTCCCCTCCCCAGCTTATTCAATCCAAATAAAAAAGCATAGATGGTAAGTGGTCCATCTTGTAGCGAAATCTTGGATATTTTTTGAATTCTCATAACCTGCTTTTACATATAAGAAATGGATCTACTTTTAACTCTGCCGCTGAAAAGTGAAGTAAACCCTTTTCAAATAAATCTCTGGAACTAAACCGTATTTCTCCAGTAGAACTACAGGCTGCTGGAAACATCGTTTCCCCATTTGCTAAGCAAAATTTACAAAGCCTGCCCACGGAAACTATATATTCCCCAGGGATCAGGGAAAAGTAATCGTCAATCAAAACAGAGGGCCAATCTCGTGTATGCGAAGGACTTTCGGCACATTAGCCTTTTCTTTGAAAATTTGCTCTGTATTTACCAGGTGTGTTTGTTGAAGTGTGCCGGTTTTACTAGTAGATGTCGCTAGCAATACATATGTATAAATTTCTATGCTTTGGCATGTATGTAATTTTTTTCTATTGACATTAACCTACAAAAATACGCAAGTCACATTCCGCCAAAATAATAGCGTCATATTTGTTTACCTCAGTGAATATGTCGAGTTTCGTTCCAAGTAAATCGCATTTGCGACATTCGTTGCTTTTCTTATTTCATCAAAAGAAAAAAGCAGCTGAAGCTCACCGGTTGCTGGTAGAAACTTATGGTGAACATGCTCCAGTGATTAGAACATGTGAGACATGGTTTCGTCAATTTAAAAGTTGAGATTTCGATTTGACAGACGAAAAAGTTCGAAGATGGATTTATTTTGAGTAACCAACGCGAAAAATAATGGCTTTCCTCTGGTGAAGTTGCTGGAAGAGTTGATTCCACCCACGCTGGTTGAATCCATACTTGGCATTTCATAAAATAATAGGATCTGAAACAGCCCTTTATAAGGCTCGTGGAATTTCTCCTGGAGAACAGGGTCTTCTATGGCAACTGAAGTCAAATATCTTAGTATAGTAAACTCAGCTGGAGCCGGACGGAGATATAGGGAAAGCTATTACTGCTCTATACTCTTGTAACCATTGATAAAAAGAAGGGTTCTAAACCCGTTTAATATTCATTGGATTTATACAGCGGTGGTTAGACCCATTCTATTATTCGTTCAACACTCTAAAAGGTCCCTTTCAGGAGTATACTGAACAGAGTCCACTGGTTCTGCATGGCAAACTTCTAGCGAAACTTCGTCTACACCAGCTTCCCTTCTGTTTCGACAATCAATCACTATATACTCGGAGAGTCAAGTTGATACCAGAAATATAAAAAATGGCCATAAAATTCAGAAATAATTTAAATAAGCTCGCGACCAAATGTAGCAGAGTTGTGATCTGAATGCATGGAAACAGCGTTATACCAGAAACGGGGCGCCGGATGAGCTATCGAGAGGAGCTACCACTTTGATTACAATCAGTTCTGCACACGATACCTGTGTGACTCTTTTCATGTCAAAACTCATGCTCAATATCAGATGGATTAATGAATGAACTTTCAACGTGCCCAGACAGCTATGGTTTGTTTTGAACGCTAAAAGGTCAAGGGACTCAATCCTCCGAGACTGGTTTGACAGCTGGTATATTAACAGCGCACTGTTTGATCGAGCTTAACGGTAGGTGAATGCGATACTACTCGAATGATTGTTGTCAAGGCTGCAGAACACTACCTCTGTTGCAATTGGCATAAGAAATATCACGTTTAGAGGTCAAACCAAATGGGTCGTACATCTGAGGAAGTGATAAGTGCACCATAGTGGTATCACAATGGACTAGTGCGTTGATAGTCCTAATCAGCAGCCGCACCAACTCAACTGTAGAGTACTCGAACAAGGCTTCTAGTTATTGATATGGGTCTCTTCTTTCAATGAGAGAGACTGCAGCTTAGTCGCTTATATTTTGGCTCAATGAAATCATATTTAAACTTACTACATTTCATCAGATATAGTTCTAATGAAGAATACCGGAGAAAGCAACTGAACCTAATCAGCTTTTCCGCTTTCATTTGGGGCACACATAATTTATAATGTTTTTTTTTCGAACTATCCCAAAACCGGTGCTTATTCTCACGCTAAAAAATTTGTCTAAACAGGAAGGCGTTGAGCTTTTTCAATGATAAGTCGAGACTACTTAAAAAGTCGGCCTGGAAATTTTCGTAAATTTCCTCCAGATTAAAGGTTTCTGACCAACAGAATCTTAGTGGATTAAGGAGTCGGTAATTTCACTGCTCTGAAACAGCTTAGAGAGTTAAAAACATGAGTATTCAATTTTGAGAAAAGAGCGGCTGTCCCAACTTAAGACACATTTATGTTCCGGTCAAGGCTAGTTGAGGAAGGCATGATATCTATTTTTAACGCGTTGAGTTATCACTCGTTAAAGCTTATTTTGGTTCTACATTACAGCGGAATCGCTGGTAACTACAAAGTTGATGAGCTTGCAATGCACACTGATGATTACACATCTCGCATATGAAAAAATTTAAAAATTAAATCATCAAAAGTGTCACCTCCACTTTTTATATTTACAATATGTATGTGCGTATGTACATACGTACATACATATGTATACCTACAGTGGCTGTTGGTCAAGCGCCTACCAACAACCACACACGTCAACAAAACAAACTACCGCACAAAAAGAAGATGACAAAACTAACAAAGCGACCGGCCAGCTTAGTGAAGACGGCGTGGGTCGCTAGCTACGTACAATAACAAAACTATGGGCAAAAACAAACGAAGTGAAATGGTCAACGCTATTACCAGAAGCAGATCACACGACGACAGTAATTAAACAACAAGATCGACTATATGTATATGTACGTAAACAAAATATGTTCTTGGGGTGCACCCGAGGTGTGGTCCAACCAAACTGGTTACGAACCCACTCGCACTACTCCCGTGCTGCCGGGGGTAACTTTAACCCGCCTGTATGACTGGGCTCTGGGTGCGGGATGCTAAAAGGATGGGTATGGGAAAACGAAGGAACGACACTGTCGGCACGACAAAAAAAAACGTAAGAAAACAATAAATCAACAAGATGATACTTATCGGTTTCTCGGTCGGGTGTGAGTACCCAACTTCGGTGCTCCTCCGGACGATGTCGCCAAACTTCGATTCCGCCACTAAAACCACTAAAAAACTATAAATATACACTATGGGCTTCGACTGCCCTTACTAGGCTTCGACTGCCAAAAATATTCGCCTCGACTGGCACTATTAAAAAAAAAATTTTAAATAAAATCTAATTTTATCTTTTTTTTTTTTGCAAATATATATATCGCACGTCCGCGCAAAAAGATGTGCACACTTCTGTAGATTACTAGAATCTGATCCGGCACGCACTTACGAGCCAGGCCGCAAGCTACGCGTCGGCCGTCAGAATTCTCAGGCGAGTGTGTATTGGTGCCCAATCATTTGGCGCCGCCCTCATTACCCAAAGGGACAGAGTTATATAGCGCACGCCACCATGGCACACCAAGTACACTGGGATAATTTTCCCCTCGCCGTATAAAAAGAAAGCCGACACCCCTTTTTACGGAATACCCGCGCAAAGCATTCCGTTTCCCTAATATTTGTTAGTGGAGGAACCGTTTTGATGAACATCCCCTTTTGGAGACTTATACCACTGGGTAGGCACACACCGAGTGCAACCGTGCCAACAATTCATGGCTTTGAATTATGCAATTATTTGCCGACAGATGCCACTGCCAACGCTTGGAGTGAAAGGAATATTAGGCAAAACAAAGGAAATGAACAAACAAACACAAAAGAAGTTTTTGTTGCGGCCAGTACGCGACAACTCCACCCCTTCCTCAACGAAAAGGAAGGAATCTTCCTTTTGGTCAGGGAACGGAAATCTCCTACCGTACCCTATCCATCCCTATATGGCCTCAACTCCTTAACGTTCCAAGTCCCTTTGTCTTTGCCTAAGTTATCTGTCAGTGTGTATGTCCACGGTGACACTCTCTTCCTAACAATAAACGGCCCTACATACTTTGGCGCTAACTTCGCTGCATAAAAATTCGCTGCATCCGACAGCATAAAATTCTTCCTCCACACTAACTCTCCAGGCATATACTGTACATCTCGACGCCTGAGATTGTACTGCCTCGCAAGCTTCTCACTCGCCTGCTCTAACCTAGTTCTAATGTTGGCCCTAATCTCTTCGAGCCTCTTCGCCCGCTCCTGACAATTTAATTTCTCCTGATCTCCTAAACTGTCTATGAAGTCCCTACTGCCTTCTACCGCCATTTCCCTACCGAAATTCACAAAATATGGCGTAGCTCCTAACACTTCGTGTTGCGCTGTCCTAATACAGCATGCTACCTTCGCTAACTGTTGGTCCCATGTCCTCTGGTTCTCTGATATATAAGCCCTAAGTGTCGTTTTAATGATCTGATTGATCCTCTCGGCCGGATTAGCCTGTGGGTGATAGTGTGCGGTGTACCGGAGTTGGACGCCATAGTCACCGCAGAGGCCCCGAAGCTCTCGACTCCTAAATTGGGGTCCATTGTCACACACAACCGACCGAGGAACTCCAAACAAAAGAAATACATTATCCTCCAATTGTTTGCATACGCTTTTTGCCGTGGCAGTACGCAAAGGGAATAGGAGGGGAAATTTGGAAAAATAGTCCACTACTGTTAAAATATACTGGTAGCCTTGTGACGACTTCACTAAAGGCCCTACCAGATCTACACAAATCATTTCCCAAGGCTCGACTGCCTTGGTCCTCTCTATCATACCCCCAGCTGGCTGTGAATTCTCAGGTTTCACCTGCTGACAAATTTTGCACGCCCTAACATATTTCGCAATGTCCGACTTCATCCTTGGCCAGTAGAACTTTTGTGAAACACGCGCAAAAGTCTTTTTCACGCCCATATGGCCCGCTAATGGATTGTCGTGACATTGTTTTAAAATTTCATTCCTACCATCACGCCCTATTACTTTTTCCACTCTGGTGAATCACCGTAAACAGAAGGAAATCTCGACCTAACAAACTTGTAGAGGTTGCCACCTTCAACTCTCCACGCTGGATACGACAACGGCTTCTTCTCTACTAACCGAATCATCTTGGCCAACCAAGGATCGGCAGTAGTCACCTCAGCAATAACTGGCACACTTCGGGATAGCATATCTGGAACCACATGTTCCTTGCCTTTCCGATGCACTATATCAAAATCGTACTGCTGGAGTTTCAAAGCCCACCTAGCTAACCTACCACACGGATCCTTCAACTTATTCAACCAAATAAGCGAATAATGGTCCGTGACAACCGTAAACTTAGCGCCCTCAACGTATGGTCGCAGTTTCTCAACCGCCCACAGAACCGCTAGACACTCCTTTTCGGTCGTCGAGTAATTTCGCTCTCCTTTGTTCAAGGACCTACTCAAATAAGCTATCACCCTCTCACCGTCATCAAACATTTGAGTTAACACCGCACCTATACCGAAATCAGACGCGTCTGTCTGGATTGTGAAAGGTCTATCAAAATCCGGGCAACTCAAAACCGGAGCTGTCACCAAGCGTTCCTTCGCTTCCTTAAAACTCCTTTCACAATCTTTATTCCAATTGAATTTTCGGTTCTTCTTTGTTAAATCGGCGAGAGGCCTAACCAACTCTGCAAAATCTTTGATAAATCTGCGGTACCAGGACACTGTTCCTATGAATGACCGTACCTGCTTTACGTTCTTCGGTACCTCAATCCGAAGCATCGCCTCTACCTTCTCGGGGTCTACGTGTAGGCCGTTCTTGTCCACCACGTAGCCCAAATATTTTAATTCAGGCCGACAAAAATTACATTTGTCCCTATTTAATCTAAGTCCTGCACTAGCTAATCTATCTAAGACAATCTTTAAAATCTCTAAATGCTTTTCAAAATTATTCGTAACGATAATAATATCGTCCAAATACACAAAAACATGAGGTTCTAACTCTGGTCCTATGACCGAATCTATAAATCTCTGCCAAGTTGCCGGTGCATTATGCAAACCGTATGGCATCCTCTTAAACTGAAATAGACCCCTACCTGGTACCGTGAATGCGGTGAAGGGCCTCGATTGCTCTTCCACCGGAATTTGCCAATACGCGGACTTAATGTCCAGACTGGACAGAAACTTGGCATCCCTTAGCTTGTCTAAGGTCGCCGACACATATGGAAGGGGGTAGCTATCCTTTTCGGTACATTTATTCAAAACCCTATAATCTACACAAAACCTATATGTACCGTCTTTCTTCCTGATCATTACAACTGGAGACGCCCAAGGACTATGTGATTTCTCTATCACCCCTTTGTCGAACATATCTTTAATCTCCTCGTCCATACGCGACTGTATGACGGGAGACACAGGGTAATAACGCTGTTTCACAGGTTCAACTCCTGCTTTTACCCTGATCTTATGCTCGACCAAATGGGTCCGGCCTAGCCCTTCCGGCATAGCCTGGAACGCCCCAGCTATTAGTTGACCTAATGCCCTACATTCCCTATCACCTAACTCGGAGTGGTCCACTATTGCCACCAACGGTTCTGGTTCCGGCCGAGAAAACGACCACCTCATTCTCGATATATCCGGGATAATACCCGCCTTGGCCCAAAAATCGATGCCAAGGATTACGCCCTGAGGTAACTCTGGAACCACGAGGCATTCCAGGAGAACCGACTTGCCCTCCACCTCGATTGGCAACAAAACCAAACCTAACACCGAGATATGACCTCCATCCGCGAGAGTCACTCTCAAAAAATTCGAAACTGAACTCACCCCAATACCAAACGAACTCAATTTCTGCCAACCTAGGCGACCTATTACTGTTCTGGTCGCACCAGAATCCAACAAAGCCCTAAAAGTAAAACCATGGATCCTAATATCCAAATACGGGCGTTCGTCGTGACCGTCCGTCACCAACGAAAACGCCAACCTAACCTCTTCAACTTCGACACCTACCTTTGCCAGCTGGGAGTTAGCAGGTTCACTAACTCGCCCTACTAGACCGCCTGTCCTGCTGTCCCAGGGGTCTATCTCCCGTTTCCCGATCTGTTGTCCGACCTGACAACCCTATCGCTTGACCGTGAATTTCCTATTCTTTCGTCCGACCTACTCTCTCTCACAGGCCCTGACCTGAAGGGGTTGTGGTTTCGCCCACCACCGGAAGTTGAACTTCGTTGGGTACGCGGGGAGCCACTCGGCTTCGCTGCACACGCCGGGCAGTCCCGCTTCATGACTCCAAGTCTACCGCACCCGAAGCACTTAATCCCTTTCCTACAATCTGCTGAAATGTGGCCGAACCGCCTACAATTAAAGCATCGGGTATTTGACCCCGGCCTAAAGCTATCAACTAGGTCTGGCTCCGCTACAGCCGCGACCTCTACACCAGCCGAGACATAAGCCAGGTCAGGTTCCAACAACCCCTTGGCCTTATGACTCGGAGGAGGGACAAAAGCATCCACCGATGACCTAACTGCCTCTAGTTGCCTACCCAAAGCAACTAGTTCGGAAACCGACCCTATTGTCACCAGTCCCAGCTGGGTCTGGTAGAATGGTAGGAGATTCGACCTAATCAATCCTAACATCCTCTTTTCCGATAAAGGCTCCTGAAGTCTACCAAACATGACCTTCATAGCCGCTACGTAAACACCGATAGACTCATTCGCGCCCTGAGTCCTTCGCCTAATCTCGTCTAGTAAGAGATCGTCGTAGTTGGGGTGCAAAAACTCCAACTTCAACTCTCTTACTAGCTCCTCCCAGCTACCTAGAGTCTTCCTAACAGACCTAAACCACAAAAGAGCTTTCCCTGCGAATAAATCGACCGCGCCTCGGAAGAGTTGAGCTTGGGTCACACCGCGTGCCTCACTCAACTCCTCAATCCGTTCCAAGAATGCGAAAAGCGACATTCCCGCTTTTTCGCCGTCGAAGTGGACGTCCCACTTCGACAAGTTCACCGGCTTCTGAGACTCGGCTGTCTCCTCAACGACGCGTCGTACCTCCACGGGCGGGGGTGCTATCGGGTCCGCACGAATGGCACCCGAGCGCTCTACCGAACCGGTTTCCTCTTCTTCGACTATCTCTTGTAGTTCGGCGAGATGGAGCAACAACTTGCTCTTTAGCTCCATCTGCTGAGTCATCTCGCCGTCGCTTCCCGGTCGCGCCCGTCCTATTCGCGAAAGGCACCATTCAATTTTCGCCATCGCTTTCGCCCCATGCGATGGCTTTCCTCCGCCCGAAACCGACGCGATTAATTTCTCTACCTCCTCCAGTTTCGATTCGACCGCCGTCTTATCTTCGTCGAAACTGAAGGGGTAGTCCTGAAAGAGGTTTACCGACCCTCTTTTCTCTATTAACCGTGATGCCCTAAGCGACTTACGCATGGCTTCGACCGTACCGACTGGAAGGCCGCGTGCCTCCATCTCGTACGCGAGCTCATCCTGCGCTAAACGATTAATCTCCATTTAAAAAAAAACGTTAACTCAAAAAAAAAAAATAAGAAAAAACCAAAAAAGAAAAATATTTATTTGAAAAAAAGATAATAATAATTTAATAAAATTCAAAATTTAAAAAAAACGCTATTCTAATATTTTTCGGGTTGCCCTATACTGGCTCAACAAAAGACCCTAACACGAAAACAACAAAAGAGCCTAACCACAAAAAAAACAAAAAAATTAATAAAATAAAAAAACAAATATTGTCTACTCCGACAACACAACTATTAACAAAAAGAACAAAAATTTCTTTTTTTTTTTTTAATAAAAAAAAATTATTGATCGAAAACAATAAAAAAGACAACAAAAATCCTTGATGAACAAAAAAACTAAAAAAAACACAACCTAATTTATAACGACCACTACTGGTCACTTTCGGACCAGTCTCAACACACTTGACCAACAATTTCTCCTACTAGTATAAAACTCAAATACAATTTACCGCAACGCACACACAAAAATTGCAAATTTACAAAAAGGAACGAACTCACCAAATTCCTTTGAACTAAATATATTTAAATCAATAGGCCGATGGGTCTGGGTTCGACTCCCAAACTCTTCTTCAATCGTTGCACTCCTCGAATGCCCTACTAATAATAATAAAAAAAAAATAGAAAATTGTTAATAATTATAAAAACAACACAAAAACCAACAAAAATTCGCTGAAACAAAAACCCCAAAAATTCTTCAAAACAAAAATGCCTTTAAATATCGGGCCCCACGTTGGGCGCCAATTTGTCACCTCCACTTTTTATATTTACAATATGTATGTGCGTATGTACATACGTACATACATATGTATACCTACAGTGGCTGTTGGTCAAGCGCCTACCAACAACCACACACGTCAACAAAACAAACTACCGCACAAAAAGAAGATGACAAAACTAACAAAGCGACCGGCCAGCTTAGTGAAGACGGCGTGGGTCGCTAGCTACGTACAATAACAAAACTATGGGCAAAAACAAACGAAGTGAAATGGTCAACGCTATTACCAGAAGCAGATCACACGACGACAGTAATTAAACAACAAGATCGACTATATGTATATGTACGTAAACAAAATATGTTCTTGGGGTGCACCCGAGGTGTGGTCCAACCAAACTGGTTACGAACCCACTCGCACTACTCCCGTGCTGCCGGGGGTAACTTTAACCCGCCTGTATGACTGGGCTCTGGGTGCGGGATGCTAAAAGGATGGGTATGGGAAAACGAAGGAACGACACTGTCGGCACGACAAAAAAAAACGTAAGAAAACAATAAATCAACAAGATGATACTTATCGGTTTCTCGGTCGGGTGTGAGTACCCAACTTCGGTGCTCCTCCGGACGATGTCGCCAAACTTCGATTCCGCCACTGAAACCACTAAAAAACTATAAATATACACTATGGGCTTCGACTGCCCTTACTAGGCTTCGACTGCCAAAAATATTCGCCTCGACTGGCACTATTAAAAAAAAAATTTTAAATAAAATCTAATTTTATCTTTTTTTTTTTTGCAAATATATATATCGCACGTCCGCGCAAAAAGATGTGCACACTTCTGTAGATTACTAGAATCTGATCCGGCACGCACTTACGAGCCAGGCCGCAAGCTACGCGTCGGCCGTCAGAATTCTCAGGCGAGTGTGTATTGGTGCCCAATCATTTGGCGCCGCCCTCATTACCCAAAGGGACAGAGTTATATAGCGCACGCCACCATGGCACACCAAGTACACTGGGATAATTTTCCCCTCGCCGTATAAAAAGAAAGCCGACACCCCTTTTTACGGAATACCCGCGCAAAGCATTCCGTTTCCCTAATATTTGTTAGTGGAGGAACCGTTTTGATGAACATCCCCTTTTGGAGACTTATACCACTGGGTAGGCACACACCGAGTGCAACCGTGCCAACAATTCATGGCTTTGAATTATGCAATTATTTGCCGACAGATGCCACTGCCAACGCTTGGAGTGAAAGGAATATTAGGCAAAACAAAGGAAATGAACAAACAAACACAAAAGAAGTTTTTGTTGCGGCCAGTACGCGACAAAAGGAAAAAAAAATTCTTCACAGCCGAAATAAAGAAAATGAAACTTAAGAAACTCGAAAACAATGAACAATGAAAAATTGTACGAATAAAGAGAAAAAGAAGAAGTGTTGAAAAGTTGCATTTTGTTGCAGCGAAGAAACAGTAGAAACCCCTTAAGAAAAGGCATAACAAACGCACACCCACCAAAAATACAGCAACAAAGGCATTGTCGGAAAAGTAAGCAAACTCGTATATGAAATTGAATGAGGGAACAAGTAGAATTGGCAAGCAGGTAGAACCACCTCGGGTTTCGTGTTCCCTTGAGTGCTTTACGTTGCTACACACAGTCTTTACGCTCGCCTTTCATGCAGAGAGAAGTTGCATGTTGACTTCATCTTTTGTTTACTGTGTTCTTGCTATTCTTGTTATTGCATTTCGCTTGTATTGAGCGTGATTTTTTCTTACACGCAGCAAGTTGCAAGTTTTCTCGTCTTGTTTGTCCTACTGGTGTTTCCTTTGGTTTTCAAGAATCAACAAAACACCAAAAATGAGAATTTCGCACTTTGCCTTCAGCGCATTTCGCATTCTTCCTCCTCTTGATATTTCCTTGTTATACTCTCACTTATAACACACGCAATGCTTCAGTTAATCAAGTTTACTTTCATTTCTTTTTTCCTGGTGATTTTAATCAGATTTCAGTTTGGAGTTTTGGCCAATTCCACTGAGTGTGAGAATATTTGATTTGTTGTTAACTTAAATTTCTCTGGCTATTTTTTGAGCTTAAAATGCTTCAGTGAAAGGCACTGATTCCTACAAAGAATAATAATATTCTGCCGCAATATTTTTTCGGGAGTGTTACGGGTACTGAAACCCCTTGAGCGGTTGAAAATCAGGTTTGTTCGCACATGGAGGCTTGGTTGTGATTAAAACTATTGAATTTTAGTCAACTCTTACCTTATCGCGGGTAAATTCTTTGCTGAAGACTGCAATAAATACATCAGTAGCGAAGACAGTTGGGACTTTTGTGCTCCCGACATTTGCACACCATCCGAGTCCAGCAGCACATCAGCATGGCTTCCGTAAAAAGCTTATGATACGGTCAACCATTAAGTGCTGTCATCGGACAGTGGGGAATCCTCATTGCCGCCTGAGTTGAAGAGGTGCACTATGAGTTGGACCGTAACAGGAAACTTCCTGATGATACCAGAGATTCACTTGCGCAGCGAAACAGACATTTACTTGGGGCTGAACCTCTCCCTTGTCACATTAGGAAGGAAGTACTAGACTACAAACTCCATTCAGTCCGATATACAAGAACCGCAGGACGGACGGCTTTAAATGTCATTTACCGCGAGTTCGTCAACACCTTTTTGGGCTCTCTTCCGAAGCGAAGGAGTAGAAAAAAATCTCTACTTTGGTAGGTAAGTCCAGTGGAGAGTGACCTAATTTCAATTCGCTTTCAATTGGCGGCTAATAGCATAAAAAGAAAAAAATAAAAGATTCTTAAGAAATAGAATAAGAATTTTTAATCGAACAAATTTGAGCTTCATTAGTATGCATATATCAATCAATTCTTCTAAGAAACACGTTAACTTGATATGAGAGATTCTATAGCTTTCATCATTGTTGCTTTTCTAATGGCATTATTAGCCCTTATAGATTTCCCCATTATTTGCCATTTTTATTTCGAAAACTAATTGTTCTCTATAAAAGTAAAATGCCCAAAGCCACCCCATAGCTCTGTGGGCTATAGATAGCATTCAATTACTCCGTTCTAAGAACCAAATGTATTTCCAACTTATTTTCAACATTTTATGTACTCGCTCTCATTGACATTTTCCAATTAATGCAACATTCGGAATCGCTCAACTGTGAAGCAAAGAAAGAAAATATTACATTTCCCTCCCTTTATTTTCAATCTCTTACCAAATGCACTTGCAATTTCTTCACCCTAACGCATATGCAGATGTGTATTAGATACAAATTGGCATCCTTGATGGGAATGACTTTGTAGCACTTGTACGTGTATGTTGTGTGTCTTGATGTTTATGTGAGCATGCATTTGCTGATCAAAGGAGCAAATGGATCGAATTCTCTATGAACCTCTGAACAAAGGAAATTATTGAGGAAAATGAGTTCATTAAAATGTTACTAATTAATTGCGTCTAATGCAAATTGCTACAGAAATTATGTTGATGTTCGAAAAATAGCAGCATACTATTTGCTCAAATTACTATTTCTATTTTTTTGTTTCGTATGGCCGTACAGCATTGTGGTAGCTACAATAAGAGTCCTAATATGATATTATTTCACAATACTATATAACAGTAATTGTAAAGAGAGTTTGGTGATTGACACTGATCTGTTGATTGCGCTGCGGCATTAAGTAGGATAGAGCTATGATAACATAATTGATCTGTATAAGCACTTTCTTAATTAAGTACCATAAGTATTCGAAGGAGCCAATGCTTCTCAAGATAACTGAAAGCTGTTACTGAAGATGGTATAATGGTTAATAATAATAAGAAAGAAGAGCGGTCTTCGACCAAGCGAGATCCGAAGTCTTTATGGTATTTCATTTCAGGATCAAATACTAATTCTTATATCTAAAAAATTGATGAAGTTTTCAGTTTTAATTGTACAATATATAATACCTAATTTCATGCCCTGAGATTCTTTTTTCACGGAGTTTAGACCAAAGTCTCTTATCTGAAAAATTCGGGGCAAAGGAGCTATATTTTATAGTTAACTGATTTCAATAATTTTTGTCACCAATTTTTAGTCCATCATATTTATGTAGGCAGAACTCCAAACTCCAAGCTTTTAGAATCTTTTTTCTTACAAACCTAAAAAATCGATTAAATTTAGTCCGATCTGGGCGGTTTCGACATATGTTCGGTTAAATGTACCAGGATATTTGTGTACCAAGTTTATGTGAAACATCTCAAAAACTAAGGCGGACAGAAAGAAATGGTTAAATCAACTCAGCTCGACATCCTGATAATATCAATATAATTTTTGATGTCTCTTTTACTTCTAGTACATATATACATACTTCAGACCAATGTTAATATAACATTTCATGCACATGAAAGGTATAGAAATGAAATTGTAAGATTTATAAAATTCGTCTCAATCATCAGGAGAGTTCAAGTCATCCAACTAAGTACTCATTGTGATATACAAAAGTAAAACCTTCAGAGCAACTTCTACTAAGCAAAACCAATCAATCACGCAACACTCACTTCTTTATCAGTTGAAGATTGTCCATAAGGTACATGATAGTACTCATTGATTTTTTATATGCTTTAAGAGTGACTTCTATTGTCCCAGGTCGACCAGATCGAGCTGCTTCAGGCAGATAGCAGCTGTCGACGCTCTTCATTTTTAATAGCCATCAGTGAGACATTTGTTTCTTATAATTCTTTTTAACTAAAGAGGGGTTTTTTTGAACATGTCTCAAAAATGATTCGGGCAAATGACCCCTTGGCTGGCTCCAGCCGAGAAAGCCAAATTTCGACCAGTTCAGCGAATGAACGAACTGCGGCTACGCTGTCTGGGTAATGTCATCCGAATGGATGAAAGCATCCCAGCTTTGGTGTAAGCAAAGGATGAGGAATATCTCCACTCCGTTGGAAGGATCAGTTGGAGAGTGGCCTGGTTTCACGTGGTATTTCCAACTGGCGTCAAACAGCGATGAGAAGCAACGAATGGCGCACTATAATTGATTCGGTTAAAATAGCGTAAACGGTGCCAACGACAATAAACAAGAAGAAGAAGAAGAAGGTCAGTAACAACGTGGAGTTATTCCCTTTCAATGCGTTAATCGTCCCTAGCTTATCTGCATAAATAAGCGATTTCACATAACCTCACAAAAAATAGTCCAGCGGAGTTAAATCGCTCGATCTAGAAAGCCAAGCCACAGGCCTACGTCGCTACAAAAAGCGCTCACCAAAGGTTTTTTTTTCAATAAATTGATTGTTACGTACGTTGTGTGACATGTAGGGCCGTCTGTTTTCTAAATCTTGAAGAAACACTCGTGAGAAAAGGATCGACACACATAACCTCCTCTTCTACTTTGAATCTATCATCGACGGAAGGAAAAAGAGCTGTCTCTCGATCTGAATTTGGTAATTCTCAGTTGGAAGAAAATGCCGATGAAATAGGCCTCAACAACCGTCCCATTGGTTCTACTTTATACACACTGCTTAAGGAAGCGAAACAAATAGCTCTTGCAGTAATCCATACAAGACAAAATATCTGAGCTCATCAACTCCAACGCTTTCCCCTCTCAGCTCCCACCTCACTGTTAATAGTCATAACATTCAAGCCATCTTAATCGGGTGTGTTTCACTTTGTCTGCTGTTGGGCGCGCTGGAGATGTCCTCTCTCGTTATTGAACTTACCATGTACCTCAGTATCCAGATACCTACAGATAGAAGCACCGGTGTTGAAATCTTCTGATAGTTGCCTAATTCTTTAATAATATTTTCGGGATAAGTGATTCTGTTAACAAACAAAATATCCTTAAAAATGATAAAGGCGTAAATAACTAAAAACTTTTTATGATTTCTAAAACTTTTGATTTTCTCTCTTCCGTAGTCTACCTCGAATATTGAAAAACAATAAACTGATAACACAATTCCATTCCCACCACTTTTATCACACGTTTTAACACTTTTAAAGTTTTATTACCCTTGCAGACCACTTGAACATCAGGAAAATAAAAAAGAGATAAAAATACCGTTTAAACAATTAATAATGAAGTACAAACTGTGTGTGAAAGAATAAAATAAAAAAGCTATTAAGAAAGTAGCTAAAGTGAGAAAGATGTCCAACGATGGCGATTTAAGAATTTTAACGCGTGATTTGAAAACTAATAAATAAGATTTAACCAATAGAAGTTGTAAAATTACGAAAAAGAGAATGAGAAATAAATTGTTGAAACAAAAGTACAAAAATCGATTAGCGACACGTGAGAAAGGAAATAAAAGAAAATTCGAATAAACTAAAATTAAACATATTTAAGGCGTTCATATGCGAGGGTTACCGCGAGCAGATTCATGTTATATTAGGTCAAGTAAAAAGTTCGTTCGGTTTTTATCTAAGAGATGGCGTTATTGTCCATAGTACTAGTGTTACGTGTCGCATCATATCATACTATACGGCGCTGAAAACGTGTTTATTCGCGCTAAAAGTTTGTCTTTGATAGTTTCTCGATTGATTGACTCAGTACGTTGTGAGCGCTCGTCAAAGATGGACACCAGCAAAGAGAAAATTCGCTATATTTTACAATTTTTCTTCAATCAAGGCGAAAAAGGGCCCGATACTGTAAACGAATGTTTAGCACAAAAGCGGTTTGCTAGGTTCCGTTACGCTAATTTCGATGTCAAAGATGCACCACGCGTCGGGAGGCCTGTCGTCGAAAATTGCGATAACATCATGGAAATAGTGAAAACAGACCGTCACATGAGCACTTATTTAATTGCTGAGGAACTAAAGATAAGCCAGAAAACCGTTTGGAAACATTTGCATAACCTTGGATTCAAAAAGAAGCCCGATGTTTGGGTGTCACACGAACTAACGCAAAAAAACATGAATCGCAACAAAATCGACACATTTCTGAAGCGTTTGGTGACTGGCAATGAAAAGTGGATCACTTACGACAATGTCAAGCGAAATCGGTCGTGGTTGAAACGCGGTGAGCCGGCGGAAACGGTGTCCAAGCCAGGATTGACGTCCAGGAAAGTTTTGCTGTGTGTTTGGTGGGATTGACAAGGAATCATCTACTACGAGCTGCTGCCCTATGGCCAAACGCTCAATTCGGCCCTCTACTGCCAACAACTGGACCGCTTGAAGGCAGCACTCATCCAGAAGAGGCCATCTTTGACCAATAGAGGTCGAATTGTGTTCCATCAGGACAAAGCCTGGCCACACACGTTTTTAGTGACGCGCCAGGAGCTCCAGGAGCTCGGATGGGAGGTCCTAATGCACACACCTTATGGTCCGGAGCTGGCAGCAAGTGATTACCATCTTTTCCTGTCCATGGCGAACGAGAGGGGTGTAATGATGTTGGCAACAAGTTTATGAACAAAACGGCGCATATTTTACTTAAATCGGACAAATTGTACACAAAGCTATAATATTTTGAAAAATCAATAAAAAAAACCGAACAAACTGATTACTTAACCTAATATTTAGATTTTAGTGGAGAATATTTAGAAAAACAATGAAGCAATTTTGATGATAAATATTTGGTTTTCTTTGCTTATCTCAAAATGTGAAAGGCAACCCTCGCACATATAAACTAACATATACCAATTTATGTATGTGTTTATATGTGTGGATTGCCTGCCATTGGTGAATGCTTCAATGCTATTTCCCGCCCTCGAAGAACAATATGAGCTTATCGCTGCTAAACTTTCTTTTCCACTATTATAAATTTATAAATGTACATATGTATGTGTGTTCGTATGTTGTACAAAGCATCTTTATTGCGGTATATGTGTAATATATACCATTTAACCGGCATCTTAATCAGGTAAAGGTGTGTTCTTTTCTATAATACAATTGCGCATATTATATTTACAACAAATATCTGAGTTAGACATATATTTATATGTATATATAAATATATATATATACTTATAAAACTTATATCATTCGTTGTACTCCTAGTTTAAGTTGGCAATTTTTTCGAATTTTTACTGTACTTACCGGCATAATACATGCAAAAGGTGGATACGCATTTACTTTAATACACAATTCAACCCTCTCAAACCCCACCATACAACAGTTGCACACACACACACACTCATATAACATTAGAAGTTTGTGGCAGACAAGAAGTTTGGGAAGACTGCTTACTCTACTTACGCTGAAATGTTGCACGTTAAATAGACACATTTATCAGTTATTTCACAGAAGAATAAATTTGTTTTACAACCACATAAAACTTACAAGAAATGGGTTTTCTACAAATTAGTGAAATGTGGTTGGTGATGTAAGCAAGATGTTTTGTTTATGTATGCATGTGAGCTCAATGCATAGTGTTTTGGGCGGTGAAGATAAAAAAGCTTTATCTTTTATATATATATGCTAAGGCATATATTCATTGGATGTAAAAAAAAATAAAAATTAATATATATTTATATTATAATTTTAGTTACTCAATACCTGTGGACATACAAAATGTTTAGTTTTAGCAAAAAGTTTTCGATTTGGCAAATAAAAACGGCATCTGATTACTTAATCCTTACAATTATCCATGTGGGAAGGAATCTGTATCCAATTGTAGACCAAACAAGCCCAAAGATTGACTATGAACTTTCCTGATAGTGTTTTTAGTCAAACAGAGAGCTGTAGTCGCCTGTATTAAAAGTATCAAGCAGAATGATAGGGATTCGAGGAATGAGGACATCTTCACCATTGAAATGTTCGTTTAGACTTGTTGCTTCTACGATTAGCCGTTCGCTCTAAAATTTGAAAGGAAGACTAATCGAGTAATTGCAAAGGATTTGGATTGGATTTAAGGAAAGCATATTGAAAGTCACCAACTGACCGAGCTTTTGTTAATCCCCTCGTACAACATTCCTCTGCAAGTCGTAGTTTCGGCTGATTAATATTACATAGAATTATATTTCAAATTAGTACGTGCTGTGGGACTCTTGCTAAGTGCATGAAATATACAAGAAACAATTCTGCTTCCACAGTGATGTCGTCTATTGACTTACCTAAATGTGACGGACTCGCTCTCAATGTTGTACTGATTAGTGTGGTTGAGATAGTAGAAGTATTAGTTTGTTGCAACGAGGATAGCTCACTCACCCAACTCTCCACGATCCTTATAATTGATTTGGAATACGTTGTGGATCAAATCTTATTTTGTCAACAGCAAATTACTTAAGCTATCGACAAATCGGATAAATTGAAATATCATCTGCAGTGGTTAAACCCAGCTGAAATCCAGCTCACACAACCACTGAAGCCGGTTTACCACTCACAATTACATACATACGTCGTTTGTGTACTTGAACAACAAGCAAACAAGCAGTGGACGGCGATTTTTCGAAAAAAGATTTCCTTTATCAAAGAGGTACATTTCTCACTCAAGGAATACGTTAATCTAATCAAAATTGTGAATTTGATGAAGCGATGATCCTCAAACAATTATAGAGAGGCTATTGTATACAAAAAGACATACTTTCTAGTGCGAGCTTTGGTATAACGGTGTGATTGGATGTTACTATAATTTTTTTCTTCTACTTCTACACATCTTTCTTTACCTCCTCATTGCATTTTCGATTTTTTCCAGCAGATCGTCAGTCACAATTGAAGGCCTTTTGCTCCTTTGTTCATCATGTTCAGACGTACGATCGTTTTTAAACTCTCAACACCAGTTGCACATATTCACCATACCACCATTATCATCGTATGCAGTTTTCACCACATTATAAATTTCAAACGGAGGGGTTCTCTTCTAAACGAGATTACGTATGACGCCGGGTATTTCGTAGTCGAACTATTTTCGTTGCAAAGGATAGAAGTCTGGCTACTATAGTGTGTCCTGCGGCAAGGAGAGCATCAGCACATTTACTTTTTGGATGTGACTTGTATTTTTAATATTGAATAATTTTAGCCTGTTTTTTTTTTTTAATTTAAATTCCTTAATTTTCCAATTTAAAGTAAATTAAGATTAGTTAGCTTCCATTACAATGAGAGTTCTTAGTAATGAGTGAATAGTGAGCTCAATAAACCATACCTCCTTTTCTTTTACTCTTTTCTTCAAATAAAACAGTCGAAACGCTCTGTTGTCGCTATGATTTTATGTTTTATATTTCCAAATTTATGTAGTAGACAATAAAGTTTTATATCTGAATCAAATTTTATGATTAAACCATTGGAAAGCATTTTCTACTAAATTTCATAAAAAAAATAGACTTCCGAGAAAAATTATAGCAACTAAAATTGCATTTACTGGTTATAACTATTAAATTTACTTTTAGGAAATGTATATTACAGATTCATAGTTTTGAGACATATATACTTAATAAATATATAGTGTTATAATTAAAAGCTAAAATTCTTGCCCACCAACCCTGAGAGGTTACATTAAAATTCCCACCAACTCGTAACTCGGTGTAAGTCTTGGTAAAAAACTTATCTCGGGAGAACATGCTGAAAGCAGAGTCAGTAAAGCGCTTCAGATCTATAACCGCAAAATACGTGTATATATTAACAGTCCTTAGCCACCTTAAAATCTGGGTCGTCACGATTTAAAGACCCGACTGTCGCGGGATTGTCATTTCCGTCCTCCTATGTGAACGATTTATTGGCAGCGAAGAATATCCCAGTCGGGGTAACGATGAGCTGTCCGAATGGATGCAAGGATCACTTAGAGAGAAGGGTCAAATTTTATTAAATTTATTTAAATTTATTTCCGAATGAATCTCTTATTTTCTTAAATAGCATGACATATATTGAGACTCCCACAACAAATGCAATAATCAGAGTTCATAAAAAAACGCATAAATGTCTATGTATGTTTTCCATTCTTCCCATTCAATTCAACCATTTATTACTTTCTCTTTCGCAGTTATTATCCTGCAGAAGTAAAATCTTCTTCCTTCTTTCGGGCGTTTTATGTGTACTTTAACTGTGGCCTTGTAACCATGAAGACGACACTTTACGGCGATAACAAAAGTTTTATAGTTACTTTGATTGCATCACCGTCACCGGAGAGCAAAGTGATTGGAGGTGCGGTCTCCATGGAGCATCGACAACACCATCGATGGCATTGGTAATAGTGGCAAATTATGGTTGATGTTGCGGTCGACGAGAAGGCGAAGAGATGAATGCGACGCAAGATGCAATTGCTTGCATACATACATACATACACATACACATACACATATTGTTGGCAATTGCTGACGACTTTTTGCTGTTTTGTACGCTTTTAATGGTTCCAGTTTTATTGACCATTTGACAAAGAGTAAGAGCAGAAAGCATAAGCTATGGATGGAATTCAACTAAAAATGGCTTAAACAACCGAACTCTGTCATTCAGCCAGTCAGCCGGAATGGTAATTGAGACGAAGGCGGGTGAATGTAGAAAGGGTGGGGAAAAGCAATAAAGCGACATGTTGAGTGGGCTGTTAGTGCGAGTATGCTTGTACCGTTAAGAGACATAACTGCAACTGGAATCATTTTCGATGTTACTTTTGTTTGCTTCAGGTCCTTGCGCTCAACTACTTCGCAGAAAAGCGTATGGGAATCCAAGTTGGAGTGCTTTCGGGGGTGTGTGTGTGAGCTTACTCCTACGTCATTCGTACGAAATTTGATTGTGTTCGTGAATTTTGGTATGCATGCAAGTACATGAATGCATCACCATTAAAAGTGGTTATGATGTGTGTTCCTGCATCTCGTTTTATCGTTTTAGTTCGTTACGTCAATGGTTCGAGGTCAAATTTGTAATTTCAATGCTTACAAAACTGCACAGAAGAAGCCGTACATGCAACGTATACTCGTATGTATATGTGTATGGTATGTGTTTCAATAGGGCTATTCAAGTGAGATGAAGTGCATCTTAAATGCAGTCAAGCAAATATTTACAAAATGATCCAGTTCGAGTATTTGTATTGATACGTTTGCAATGGGGTAAACCCTTTCTGTACACTTTTTTGAATTTTTTTGGGACCTCACATACAAAACAAAGGATATTTTTGAAATAGATGTTAAAAATATTTATGAACGTTATGAAATTAATCTATTTAAATATCATTTAAAAAAAAGAAAAGAATTTTTAATCAATAATTTGACTATTCAAATTTAGCTTAATAAACCTGAAAAACTTGTTGAAGAAATCTTATATCCATTTATACCCAACTTGGTTTTTTAATTAAAAAATATATAGTCTTTATACTTATAAATACTGCATCGTTATGAATGGCAAATTTCATATATTATTTTATTCATATATTATCAGAAGGAAATTGGTAAATGAACCGTTCGACTTGTCTATTTGGACTCAGAAAGCAATTGTAAAGGTTTTTTAATCTACAACCCTTTTGAATTTTTCCCTATCATCTGTCATTCTGATTAAGCCTGTTTGTGTTTTAAGTGTACCAGGGATGGTAGTTGAAATTTGCCGGTTTTTTCGATAAAGAGGAATCTCAAAATTTTTTTATTCAAAGTATTGACCATTGGTTTGTACACATTTCGCCCATCTCTCAGGCAAATTATGGATATCATTCCAAAACAACTTTTTCTCTTTCGAGGCAAACCATTCGACGAGACATTTTTCGACTTCTTCAAAATTAGCGAAGCACTGCTCTGCAAAGGAGTGTCCCATCGATGCGAAAAGGTGATAGTCGGACGGGGCGCGGTCTGGAGAGTACAGCGGGTGCGATAATATTTCCCAATTAAGTGTTTTTGATGTGCCTTTCACCAGTTTAGCGGTATGAGACGGCGCGTTGCCATGTCTTTGGGCCCATTCCGACCGTTTTTCGATCAACGCATGATTAAAATTGATCATTTGTTGTCGGTAGCGATCCGTGCTCACCGTTTCACCAGGTTTTAACAACTCGTGGTACACCACACCACACTGGTCCCACTAAACACAGAGCATTGTCTTACGGGGAAAGCCATGATTTTTTTCGCTTCGGGTTCTCAAAATTTAATAATTTTGATAAAATAAATTTATTTTATTTTATTTTATTTTATTTTTATTTTATTTTATTTTATTTTATTTTATTTTATTTTATTTTATTTTATTTTATTTTATTTTATTTTATTTTATTTTATTTTATTTTATTTTATTTTTTTTTATTTTATATTATTTTATTTTATTTTATTTTATTTTATTTTATTTTATTTTATTTTATTTTATTTTATTTTATTTTATTTTATTTTATTTTATTTTATTTTATTTTATTTTATTTTATTTTATTTTATTTTATTTTTTCATTTTATTTTATTTTATTTTATTTTATTTTATTTTATTTTATTTTATTTTATTTTATTTTATTTTATTTTATTTTATTTTATTTTATTTTATTTTATTTTATTTTATTTTATTTTATTTTATTTTATTTTATTTTATTTTATTTTATTTTATTTTATTTTATTTTATTTTATTTTATTTTATTTTATTTTATTTTATTTTATTTTATTTTATTTTATTTTATTTTATTTTATTTTATTTTATTTTATTTTATTTTATTTTATTTTATTTTATTTTATTTTATTTTATTTTATTTTATTTTATTTTATTTTATTTTATTTTATTTTATTTTATTTTATTTTATTTTATTTTATTTTATTTTATTTTATTTTATTTTATTTTATTTTATTTTATTTTATTTTATTTTATTTTATTTTATTTTATTTTATTTTATTTTATTTTATTTTATTTTATTTTATTTTATTTTATTTTATTTTATTTTATTTTATTTTATTTTATTTTATTTTATTTTATTTTATTTTATTTTATTTTATTTTATTTTATTTTATTTTATTTTATTTTATTTTATTTTATTTTATTTTATTTTATTTTATTTTATTTTATTTTATTTTATTTTATTTTATTTTATTTAATTTTATTTTAATTTAATTTATTTTATTTTATTTTATTTTATTTTATTTTATTTTATTTTATTTATTAATACATGCATATACACTTATGTACCTACACGTATGTGAGTATATGGATAAACGATTTTATGAAAACTGAATATGAGCAATCAAGAGCAAATTAGCAATTCAGCTAAAATGCTGGAGCAAAATTTTTACATTTGAATAGAGTTTGGCATAAAAGCGACTACAACAACAGCAACACAAACAATATCGGATATGCAACACTGCATGCAATGCAAACACACATACCTACATACATATACATTATAGGTAAGATGTGTCACGAATGCCAAAAGTGCACGCAAATGAAATAGCCCCACAGCAACAGGAAGTAGGCAAATGCAAGTTTGAGCGCGCTTGGAGTGCATAAATTTTCATTGCAATGTTTTCCATAAACGAAAGCCTGTCAGAAAACTATATACGATATTTTAATATTTGAAGTGTTTGCTCTGCTGAGTTGTTGTTGTTGTTCGGTATTTTTTTTTTCATATACGTGATTCCTGGCTTAAATCCACCTACGGATTCAGTTGAATAGCACGAAATGGCAAGTAAAATTAAATTCTAAAATATTTCGTGTGCATTTAAAAAATCCTTCATACATATTGAAATGCTTTTGTATGATAGCAGTGGTGGAGTCATTACTTTTTATGAGAGGGTGCAACTCTTTGTTAGGCATTTAAGAAAATATAGTAGAAAACGTTTGAAGTTGAGATATTGAACAGAACGCAAAAGGCGAGCCTACTAGTCAACTTCTCAGTCAATATGAACTTGCCGCATTATCCGAGCATTTTCTTATTACGGTCGCTTTTCGACGGAGAATGTCAATCCTTTTGGTTGTATTTCATACACGAAATAAAAGTCTCCTCATAGAACTCGTTCAGCCATTCAGAGTCAGCTTAGAAAAGTTCAATATCCATTTATTGAACAAGGAACCACTTGGCTTCTCTTTCGAAGAGGGTTTGGGCAATCAAATGTTTTAAATACCCCTCCAAAATATTTTCTTCCCATAGATTCACTCTGAAAAATATACTCATAAACTTTTATATATATTAAACATATACATATATGCTTTTATTAAATTCGTGCAATCTCATAATTCTACATATACGAGTATATATTGTATATCTAGGTACGTGCGCATGTATTTGACAATGTTTTGAATAAATGAACGTGAATAAAATCATACAACTATCGGCGTGTTTAGGCGTTCATATATAGTTACATACACACCCATAATATGTGCATGTGTATGTATGTTTATAACACAAAAAGTATCAAAATTTGATTGCCAGTGATGTGACAGGAAGCAGAATTTCGCAAAATAAAATTTGAAATACATTAAAATATCCAAATAGTTTTGTATATTTTTTTATATTGGATGAGTGCATAAGTTCGTGCCCGATTCCGCTGGATGCCGTACGAATCGTTTGAGAGTGGCGCTCGTGAAAGAAATATATACATATTATATATCGTTGGAAAGGTGACAGTCCGAACTGTAAATCAAGCATAAAATAACTTCATTTTGATTTGAGTTGCTTAGTGAAAAGACGCATGGAAGATGAACAACGAAAAAGATCATATGCGTCATATTATGTTATACGAATTCCGCAAAGGAAAAACAGTGGGCGCTGCAACTAAAGATATTCGCGAAGTTTATTTGGACCGTGCTCCAGCCCTCCGCACAGTAAAGAAATGGTTCGCGAAATTTCGTTCTGGAGATTTTAACCTCGAAGATCAATCTCGCAGTGGACGGCCTTCTGAGCTTGATGACGATGTTCTAAGGACTTTAGTTGCGAATAACTCACGTATTTCGACGGAAGAGGTTGCCAGTGAATTGAACGTCAACAAATTAACTGCGTTTCGTCGTTTAAAAAAGGTTGGGTACACTTTGAAGCTCGATACATGGGTGCCACATCAGTTGAGTGAAAAGAACAAAGTGGACCGTATGTCAACAGCAATTTCTTTGCTTCGACAGATCAAAAACGAACCTTTTTTGGATCGGCTCGTGACTGGTGATGAAAAATGGGTCCTATACAACAATGTTCAACGCAAAAGAACATGGAAACATGCACACGAAGGGGCGAAACCGATGTCGAAAGATGGATTGCATCCGATGAAGGTCTGCTGTGCATTTGGTGGGATATCCGAGGCGTGATCTATTTTGAGCTCTTGGCAGCTGGAGAAACGATCACTGCCAACAAGTATTGTCCGCAATTGGTCGAATTGAAGAAAGCAATTGATGAAAAACGTCCGATTTTGGCCAATCGCAAAGGAGTTCTTTTCCATCATGGCAACGCCCGGCCACATGTTGCAAAACCGACCCTGGCCAAACTGAAGGAGATGAATTGGGAAATCATGCCGCATCCCCCATATTCACCCGACATTGCACCTTCTGATTATCATTTGTTTCGGTCGCTGCAGAACAATTTGAATGGAAAAAAATTTAAAAATGTGGAAGACGTCAAAAACCACCTTGACACCTTTTTCAACGAGAAACCGCGCGATTTCTATGAATCAGGCATCCGTAAATTGGTTGAACGTTGGGAGTGGATTGCCGAACATGATGGCGAATACATAATTGATTAATAAAAGCGCTTTCTTCAAAAAATTTCAATTTTAGTTTGCACTTGAAATCGGGCGCGAACTTATGCACTCATCCAATATATATCTACGCATGCATATTTCTGTTTAAATTTTTAGTGAGAAAATCGCAAAATTTTCAAAACCAATTTATTAAAATATAGCATTTAAAATCTAATCTCAATGCAGTTTGCGTGTTAACCACGTGTTTTAATGATCCGAAGACAAATATTTTCAACTCAAAAAGTGATTGTAATGAAGCCAATATAGGAGAGTACTCGTACTTGTGGAATCTCACTGTAGATATGTTGAAAGAAAAAACATTTTTGTGTTCTTTGAAATCGCAGTTGATTGCGCTGAAAGACAAGGACAAGGACAAGGTTAGTGAACTTTTGTATTTCTTGAAAGGAGGCACACTTCATATTTTTATGGTTTATAGAGATATTTATAGAGATAAACCATGAAAAATATGAAGTGTGCCTCCTTTCAAGAAATACACAAGTTCACTAACCTTGACCTTGTCCTTGTCTTTCAGCGCAATCAAGAAATACAAAAGTTCACTAACATAACACACCAACTTTAGGTGGTAATATTATAGATACTACTCTCTAAGTATCTCGATGTAATCCTTGATAAGATAGCAGGAGGGAACATGTTGAAGGCAGAGCCAATAAAGCGCTACCAATTCTGAATATCAAGAGAAAATATAACTGCGCCAACATGGGGACTACGGTATCAAATGTTGTATTGGCTTCACACAAGTATCATGGGATCCATAAAGCCTCTAGAACAGATTCTACGTTTCTGTCTTCGTTGTTAAACAGGCCCACTAACGACTCAACAAAGACGCCAATTAACATGTAAGTAATGTAAAATATAATCGTATATATAAACGTACTTGATAGTTGGATATATTCCCCTAACCGTAAAGAACTTAACTGCCTACACAAAGTTATACCAGAAATCGTGGTGGACACAGTATGCGAACGGTAAAAAGATTCCACCCACATGGTTCGTCTAGAGCAAAGACTATGTAATTTATATCCAAGCTGATGGCTCGATATGTGAGACAAGTACTGACCTTATGATCTGTCAACTCCCTAAAAAAGGATATCAATATACGAATAGTAATCATTGTCTAGTGGGAAAAAACGAAGTCCAACTTTGGATGTATCACTAAGTTTCTTTTGGAATACGTGGTTTACAGACAGACCAAGGCAAGCAAAAAAAATGTTGTATTCCTTTCAGTTTATCAAGAGAAATCTTACCAAAGAGATATCATCTTCAAAGACTAGATAAAAATGAAAAGAACGAAACAATTTCAGCCTGTAGATACGTCATACCTTACACGACAACCCAAAGATATGGGAAGCTGGGGTGGAAGAAAGTACGTTTATTAAATCCAGCCAACTTTTCGCTAAGACTTTGTTGAGATCTACAGCATACTCAATGACTTAAGTGGAAGGTCTTTTTCAACAAACCACCAACCATATACAATACATATATGTATTTACATCTATTTTCATAAAAATTGTGTCTCTTATTACTAACACCCGTTCACTGCCTTGGCGGCGTAAAAACTACGTTGAATAAGACCATGTATGTGATATTGAACTTCGTTTTTCTGTGAAGGAAGTCGATGCATGTCAGTCGCTATGTAAATTTCTTCCTTACTATACTCAAGGCTCAAACTATTCTGAAAATGTTTATATCTGCAGGCAATTAGTTTTTCCTCTTTCTAGCACTTTATACACTCACATTTCATTTTCTCGATTCTGGTGACTTTTTAGCAATGCATCTTACTATACGGAAGATCTTGTCTAAAGTTCCTAGGCTGACCATTCTCGAATTTGTCTAGGAAAAATTTACCAAAATGAACTCGATCCTCTTTTTGGGCTTCATTTAATATCGAGTTCAATCGTGATCTTCGTAATTTTTGGATTTCACCAGAGCTACAGTGACGTCATCAGTGGAAGATTTTGGTCGACCTTCTCGGGGCTCGTGCTCTACGGAACAATGTCCGGTCTGGAATCTTCGGAGCCACTTACAAGTCTTCATTTGAACCTATCTTTTTAAAATTTGAAAGGAAGACTAATAAAGTAATTGCAAATGATTTGGTATTTTTAGATTTAACGAAAACAAATTAAAAGTCACCAACTGACCGAACTTTTGTTAATTCCCTTGTATAATCTTATATATATTCAACGTTAGACTTGTGGCTTGAAAGATATACTGCCGGTGATATAAGCGTAATTAGGTATGACATTACATCGTCCAGTGCAGATTAAACTCTTTACAACCGAGGGGTTCTTTTTAGATGATAATGACATATGTGATATCCAGGCATAATCCAGCGTTATTTCACTTAGAGGTTACGCTAGCAAAGTCATGTCATATATTGGTGAGTCACGAGGCAGTACCCATTATTAAGCTTCCGAAAAAAACTTCAGAATAACTCAACGATTAGGACTTTCCACAAAACCCAATAGACATTACGATAGGGCAGATGTCTTTCCTTCGCTGAGTGCAATTGTAATAAGTCATAAATTATTATATTCATGCATGTTTTTCTCATCATTTAATTATAGCAGCTCAAATTAATTAAATATTTTCGCATTACTCATTCACAGGATATGTCTCTTTATTTCCCTGTAGGGACTAATTGTCAACTAGAATCAAACTAGGTTGCAGTTTTACACTAGCTACATCATCTACAATCTACTTCCCATGTAAGCAGCTGATATTTTTAATATAGTGATGTCCTACGTATAGGCAATTTTTCAACTATGCAACAGCTAAATACTAGTTAAATACTAGTTCATTTACGTATGTTGATTTTCTACTTTGCCAAAAATATAAATGGAAATAAATTGAGTTTGCCTGCAGCTAGATTCGAATAAGATAAAATATTTCAAAAACTCCCTGCATTCCATAGTCATTTCGCTGACTTTTCGGTGCATTTTAATAAAATCAGCTTATTACTTGCCGTCATATGTACGCGCGCGCTGTTACTGTTAAATAAATGTGAAACTCTTTTTGCCACTCAAATAAAGTAATTTAAAAAGTTAATAGCAATTTTCATTTTGCGAAAGAAACTTCAGTTAATTGAGCACTTTAATCAATCCAATATATTTTCCCCACCACCAAAAGTGCAACAACTCAACACATGACATAGGAATATGTGCATATAACATACATGTATATATGTATACACAGATCTACATGCGAATTTCAGATTTTGCACCTTCAACCTGACTTTCGAACTGTAGGTATATGCATATGAAACTTGCGAATTTCGGATTCCTTTGTTGAATAATGAACGAGACGGCATTATTTGTGTTAATTTCTTCTCGTTTTTTTTTTTCTTTTCATTACCATACCAAATATTTACTGATGCATCCAATGCACTGTTATGCGAGTGGCCATAAAATATACAGAGTGAAAACTAAGTGGCATGAACCAAAGTGCCACCAACTGCGTCATCATGCCAGGCTGCGGCATGGCCGCTCAACACAGCGGCGGTGTTTGTTGTTCGCACTTATTGAAATTTAATTACATGTACAAATGTGTAATCGCTTACAAAAATATATACACGTGCGCCAAACAAGTTAAAATTTAAAATACGCAAAAAAAAAATTATGGTATACAACGAGAATTTTCTGACTCAAAAAAAAAAAATGAACTAGTCCGAAAAGGAACTTTAATTATCAATAAATAGAAAGATTTATCTGTTGGTTTTAGTAAAATGTTATATATATTCTTAACCAGTTTGAGACCGGTATAAGACTGGTATACTTCTAATCAATGGCTGGCAATTGCTTTTTCTGGAATGAAATCACTTAAAAATATCGGCTGCTTGTATAGCTTAAAATTAGTCCGCTGACTAGTTGCATTTTGAGAGGAGTTATGCAAAAGTATTCGCAAGTGCAGTTCTACAACTCTTAATATAAATAAAGGGTGTTATTTTCCAGGTAGTTTTCAATCGGGTAATAATTTTTCAGAGCTGGCGTATTCGGCAACTTTTACTTAATTTACAATCAGTTTGGCTGGCGACTTCACGATGTACAGACATTCGAGGCGCATCGCACGCTGCCTTCAATATTTGGTCGACATAATCGTTCAGAAGAATCGGTAATTCGAGCAACTATGAATCAGTTTTACACAACAGTTACTCTAGTGGATAATCAATTAGTTTTTTGTCATTTTATGGAAGAGTTTTCGCTAAGATCTTGGTTTCCAGGCTTATAAAATCTGGCACGAGATGATCACCGATTGATTTTTTACCAAAAAAATGTTATATTGATATGAAGCTCACTTTTGGTTGAATGGGTATGTGAAAAAGAAATTGTCGCAATTGGAGTGGTGAGTGCTTTGGAGCCACTGTTGAGACGCCGTTACATCCTGAAAGAGTTACTGTTTGTTGTGCTCTATGGACAGAGGAAATCATTTGTTCATATTTCTTCTATAATGGTGTCGACCAAAATCTGACAATCAATAGGGAGCGCTGTAAAGCCACGATCAATGACTCTTTCGTGCCTGAATTGGAGCATGTTCATGTGGACGACATTTGGTTCCAACAAGACAGCGCTATATGCCATAAAGCCAACGAAACAATCAATTTGCTGAAGGAAGCTTTTGGCGAGCGCATTACCTCGAATCGTGGGAATGTGGCGATTTAACACAGCTGAACTATTTTTCGTGTGCGTTATGTAAAGTCCCTTGTCTACGCCGATAACCTCGTGACAATTGACACCTTGGAAGATAATATGCTGTGCGTTATTGCTGCCATACAGCCCGGATTGCTACAAAAAGTGGTCAGAAATTGTGCTTCACGATTAGACTTCATACAAACCAACCACGGCGGTCACTTGCCTGAAATCATTTTTAAAACATATGCATTTTATTTCAACCTGAAAACCACATGTCTAAAAAGCACACCCTTTACATATGCATGCATGTTTGTAAATAAATAATTTGTATTGTTTTAACGAGGCATCAAGTTCGGCGAGTGCATTGCACGTTGTTACAACATGTCAACATTATTAATTTTTAATGGCGCATTTATTGATAGCTACAACGGCTGACGCTAGTTGGTGTTGGGCGTCAACTCCCACGCTTTTAACGCCTCCATTAGCAGTAGAACGTAAATGTGCACATTCATATATTTGTATATGCCTTTGGCAGCTGCTGCAGTCATCATTAAATCACTGGTTCACCTACATCCCGGTGTATATATAGGTAGTGTTGTTGTGTTTGTACAACTTTTGTTGCATTGGCAATAAGTGAATTTTTCGTGACGCATATTTATTACCGGTAATAAGTGGTAACAACGGTTTCAGAGGGTGGTCCTTAAACTAGCTCACACCCAAAATTACGAATTATGGTAGCGTCGCCCCTTGGCGGAGAGTTTCTTAAAAGGATAGAGTAGAACGCTGAAGTTATTTTCGGCCGAGCTCCTCCTCCAATTTTTGAAATGCGTCTTGTTGTTTTTCCAACAAGTGGATGCATCTACAATTTATTCTAAGCTACCTACGAATAGCTGATAGGTTTTCATGTAGAATTTCATATCAAAAGTTAACTCAGAGGATTAGGTATATAGGTACAGCCGAGGGGCGACTGCAATTAGAAAAATTATTTTTTTATAATTTTGGATGTTGGTCACTCTACTATTGCGCCGCTGGACAGAATACCTTTTATAAACATTGCCTGCAATCTTTTAGGAACTCGTAAGAAGAAATTCGCCAAAAACGGCCTGATTTGTTAAAGTACAAAATAAAGTTCGCATCACTTAATCAATTGGACACAGATTGCCGATCGGAATATCTGCCCCTCTCTAAATCTACTCACATTGATGTTGTCTATAGTGATATATATAAAGCTTGTATCCAGGCAAAACCATGAAGGCTGTGTAAACCAACTCTTGAGAACATTTGAGTTTCCATCAGAATGAGGAAGTCATTCTGGTATATAACAACTTTAACTTTACAACAACCTACAACTGTAAGTTAGCTCCACCTTTTCCAGGTTGGATAAAGAAGCGAAACTAACAAAAATATCAGCCTTGAAACCTAGCGACGAAACATAAACCAAACTCCCCAAATCGCCCGCCACTATCGTCTGCTGTACGATACAGAAGAGTGGTCGTTGACGACATCTGACTAGTCAGTAGTAGAAGCTTTCAAAGAAAGAACCTGACCACAAACGACTTCACAATGAAGAGACTCATTTTATTTATGAAAAATTATGAAATACTCGAATGTTCTTATGATGGGAATACTTAAACTTAGATGAGTAAAAATTTGTCAAAACATTATGGTAATGGCAATGGGAAGAGGGATTTTTAGATTTTTATATTTGTTATTTTTACATATATTTTTGTTTTGTAAGAGCTTCAAGCAGTGCCATTATCTTCAATACTACATGATCTAGTTGTTTTCTGTATTAAAAACATTCAAAGAGTTCTTATAATCATAAAACATTTAAACTTTGTCTGTTTCTTGTTTAATAAAAATGTTTGTCAGTTATTTTTTTTTTTTTTTTTTTTTTTTTTTGAGATTCAACTTCTGTTAGGACCACCCCAGATTTTCGTTTGTGATTTTATATGGTTATAATTTGTATTTCTGTGAGAAACTCAATAAGACCCACTTTCATTACATTCCATTAATTTTTCACAACTATTCGACAGGCAGATTTATGTATTTCACAATATTACGCAATAATGACGTGTGTGTGTGTATAGACCCTGCAAGGAACAAGTAGAGTAGAATGCAAAAATTCTAGTTAAATACCAGTATTTTGAAGATAAAATTATACCAGTTGGCTACGTGTTTAGCAGTTCACAAGCAACGAGAGTAATAATAATTTTCACCGCGGCATGTTGTTGTTCCATCTAGCTCGCTGCGACTGAGCTTCATTCTCATTTCTACTCTGTTAAAGTTATCACTATAGCATGTAAGGGTCATGGCTCGAATCTTGCTGCAGACTCATTTTCTTTTATTTTTTATTAATTTATTTATTTTTTTCTTTGTAAGTAGAAATTCCACGGGTCTTAATAAACTAGTATACAACTGGTAAAAAGCTGATGAATTTTCGGAAAACTGACCATCGCCGCGTTAAAATCCCTGCAGGGAACATATAACTATACTTCTGTCCATCAACACAGAGCAGTCATGAAAATATGAAATTTTTTGTCGCATGTGTTTTCATTTTATGTTATAAAATATGTACGAGTGTATAATTTAATAAATAGTAAATTATTTGATACTGAAATACATAAAATGTATTTTTATTTAATAACTACAATTTTCGAATTTATTTAGATGCCTTTTGTTGGAACAGTCAATATATATATTTTTTATCGCTAACGTAAACATACTTGAGAAATTCGAATATGAATGAGAGCTCTATGTACCCGGGTATCGAGTAATGCGAGCAACTCGAAACTCGTTCGTTGCTGAACTGCTTAAATATTTATTTGATAATTTTTCAATTTTTAATATTGTTTATCAAAATTTATTTAGCAATACAATGAGTTTTCACTTTACATAAATATATTTAAAATTATAGAAAGAAGTTCTGAGAAAAAAGTCAAAATTTTTGCTCAAAATGCTCGAAATCAAGGCAAATTTACAGACTGTAGTAAGAAGAATACAAAAACTAAAAGCTAAACAATAATTTTTCAATGTACTATTTTGTTTGTGTAATAGAAAGTTCGTAATGTCAAAACCTATTTCTCATGTATGAAGGAAGAACAAGCAATCATATGATGTGACAACTTCACCTTCTATAAATTCGCCTTGCTCAAAATGCTCGAAATGATCGAATTACTCGAATACGTGCTCGAAAATTATCAAGCAATGAGCAATAAAAAGTGTGCAAGTACTTTTAGCTTAAGTTCTCGAGAGGCTAGAAAATGTTCGAACAACATCTTAAGCTCTAATATGAATAGCTGAAATAATTTAACAAAATTGTATATATGTATGCAAAGGCAAATTCACACACACTTTGTTTATATAATCATAGTTTCGATCCCGATCGGACTTATACAACGCGAGATATAGATAAATGACGCCATCTACTAGAAAAAATATTAGATTTCTTTTTACTACACCTAATAAATAAACTGAAGGACCTACGTTTTTAATACCTGAAGACGCGGTTGGTGCGTTCAGAAAGCTTGTTTTTTTTGGAAATATCTCAATCAAAGTAGCAAAAATGCATCGACAATTGGTTCAAGCGCTAACAAAAGTTTACTGATCTTAATTTAGAATATTTTAAAAAACAATAAAGATATTTTCGATAATTAATATTTTTTGTTTTTTGCTCTCTATTCCCGAAATCTAGAAGGCTACCGTCGTATACATATGTCATAAAATTTAAATTGAAACTTTTCTAAATGAAATTTAAAATATTTCCCCTTCCCTAAAAATTTTGTCGATTTTATTGTCGTGATTGTTATTATTGTTTGAAAATCACCACAGTCAGCAAGCAATGTGCATTTGAATCATTTTACAACCAACAATGAAATGTAAAATATCTAATAAACAAGAAACCAGCATTGTAATAAAAAATAATATGAAAACAATAAAAAAAAAAATGGTCATGTAAATGCAAGGCATACAATTTATGATCAAACAAATGTGTGCAAACAATTCCATTATGACATTCATATTTGATTGTCAAAAACTCAACTTGCTAAATAAACATGAATTGTCGGAACGTAAAAAATTATTTATTTTGTGTTTTTGGTTTTATGACGAAAAGTTCTCATATTGCATTAAATGTTTAAATAAGAGAAAATTCATTTATTATTCGTTTGTGAATTTCTGAAAAACTTAATTTATAAATAACCCGTCAATTAAATAAATAAATATCACAAAGGGGATATGATACACAACTATTTAAATTATGGTTGGATTTATTAAAGAAAAGGTGGAATCGAAAGAGATCACTTTGTAGAGAGAAAAATTGGGCGATTTTTTTCTGTCACTTTATAAATATGAGCCAAAAATAAAGATAAGAAAATAATAAAATATATGTTTCATGATCAAGAGAATTTTTAAGAATTGCAACCAATAGTCCACTCGTGGTATTATTGCTGGGTATTAAACTTACTGCAGTCAGTGTAGATTGTTAGATTAACAGAACAACTCATGGCGCACCTTCTTTCCTGTGAGCCTTTCAAGTGACGGAGCAAAAGCTGGAAGAGAAGCAGCGTTTATGATGGCTCTCACAAAATGCTGCTGCCCCTTGATCTCGCCAACTTGGGCTATCCTCCAATCAGTGGTGGGTATTAACCTGCTAGGGATCTCGTTTTCATGTATGGCCGCTATGTCTGTCGCATACCAGAGCTCTTCAACTATAGCGATAGCCATAGCCCCCTTATAGAGTACAGTTTTCAAGTCTTCGACCCTTAAATTGATGGTATTAAGCATCTTCCTAATGGCTTTGGAGCAACAGGCGCATTGATCTGAGTCATTTGCTTCTTTTGGCCTGGACGGTTTTACGCATTGACCCGTACAGGGTTTCGAGTAAGCTCTCTATCATTGCTGCTTTAGGCACTGCGTATATTTATCGTGAATAAGCTTTAGGGGTTCCTTTCTCTCTTGGAGTTTAACAGTGGACCCTCTGGAACTCTAAAGCCGAAGGGTTGGAAAAGAGTGGGTCGTTTAGGCCATCTGACTTCTCGGACGCCATTCTCGAAGTTATAAAGGACGGTTTTGTAATTTCGTGTTCAAAGGCTGCATTTTTACCCGTGCACGGATCCGAAGCTGTATTGATTTTATTTATTATCATCTGGTTCTTTCGCCACCTACTGAGGCGAAACCTTTCGGTGGTCGGAAAAATTAGTAGGGAAATGATTGACTGCGGCAGAGTCCCATGCTACAGCAATTTACCGGGTGTGGATCGGTATTCTTGAGGCTCCGTTAGAATACGACCCTCTCTGCAAACCATCCAATAGGTACGAATACACACCCTAGATTAGAGGAGAAGCGTATGTTCGCTCGACACTCTCCGGACATACATATATCCGCAGTTTTATGTTGGTGACAGTGACAGTCTCGCAGTTGCCGTTTTCAAACAAGTAAGCTTCAACCATACCTCCGGACCAAAGAGCGCACCAGAAAGTAAGCTTTTTTGGGTTTTATGACCTATCTTCAATTATTTGAGCATTTTCGGAGCTGCAAAGGCGACATTTTTGGTACCGTTAGAAAATCCCAGCTTTCGAGTCAACGAAAAATAGATGCATTCGGGTTTTCGGCTACACTTTCACTTCAAGTAGTGATATATGAGATGTAACCCATCTAGTCTCTTCAAATTTCTTGAGTAGTTTGATGATTATGTGCCTCCCAATCTCCTCTTAAAGCACGAAACGTGACCACGTTTAAAACACCACTTTTGTAGTAAGATTTAATAATTTTAATGCGTTTTGCAGTTGTTAAGCAATTCGTTTTCAGAAATTCCTCACTTTGAACTAAAATAAAACATTTTTAACGGTTATTTTTTCCATTGAGAAGAAAACAGAAAATTTGATGCTGTACCTATTACGCAACTTTTATTGATATAAAAAATTATTTCATAGTTAAAATATATTTAACTATGTAATTAAAATTTTAAAAACAAAAAGTCCAAAAGCAGTGTCGTATAAAAGTAAATAAATTATTAAGAAAGAAAGAAATAAAATTATTTATAAAATAAAATCTTTGATTTAAGATTATAAAATTTCCAATTTTTTAGATTCCACGTATATATGTATATTAACTTCAAAGCAAGTTAACTAAGCTTAGGCTGCTAAACGTTCCGCTCCACTTGTCCCATAACGTATACTCTACCACTCGTCTCCAGCATACCCGCACGCTGGGCCTCACCACTCTTATGTGGCATTGCATAACGCAATTTCTGCCAAAATCTAGTGTCATTCGCATCCAAATATGTATTTATGCTCAAATATGCCTTCAATTCCTTATCCAGCAAATCATTATTCGTGATCTCACCATACTTAATAATAAGTAAACGCGTACGCCCTTCCAGCAGCGAACACTGATGCGCTGTACGAAACTCCATACGTGACCAATCCGACTCGATGAAATGTTGAGAGAGCACAATGAGCGTGCGACGCGACTGATCGACTGACTCAATAATTTGTTCGGTTATATAAGCGCCGCCAAGCCAATTGCGTTCGTGAGTACAAACACGGTACGAAGGTTCGCCCTGCTCTAGTGCCGGCAAAAGTGTGTGATTAACGAAATCGGCGTCCTGATGTGCGTACGAAATGAAAGCATCAAAGTTTTTACCCTCATCCAATTCACGTTCATTAATGCAACATGAGCATATTTTGTGGTTATATAAGCAAATACGCAACTGACGTCTAAACTTTAAACAGATGACAATAATGATGACTACTATTATACTTGGGATAGAGACGCTAATATAAACCTTCGTTAAATTTGACTCGGGCAAAGCACAAATATCTTCAGAAGTGAGATTCAAAAACACTTTGTTCGGCTTACCAACACACCGTATTTGTTGTGCATCGGGTATTTGCGCCTGCAGAGTCTTCACGAAAGACAACAATGGCTCAGCTTTACAATCGCACCGCCAAGGATTGTTGGAGAGATATAATTGTTGCATTAAGCGAGGTGCTTGGAGATATCTCAGCAAGAAATCGCTACTCAAATGTTGCAAAAGATTGTTGCGCAGATCCAATACAGTTAAATTGTGTGGTAATTGAGAGGACTTGATGTCAATAATTTGATTATATGACGCATTCACTTCAGTTACATCGGCGTAACCGTTTACCACTGACGCAGTGGGAAGCTCGTGAAAATTATTACAACTGATGTCTAGTGTTGTAGTTTCGACGCCAAGTAGGTCACTTGGCGTTAAGTGCGCAATTTCGTGTATGCCCTTGCCGCTACAATTGTAATGATAGTTATTATCCCTCCAGTAGCACACACAATTGCTGGGGCACAGCGCAGGCTGCCATTGACAGACTTGAGTATTCGGGAGCTCATAGGCCTCCAACACTTTGTCATTACAGTCTTTGCGTAGGTAATCATCAATTATAAATAAACATTCACACCTTTGCCAATTTCCTGCGATGGAAATTTCATTGGAGGCCGCGTTTGACATATTTGATGAGGACAGTAGCACGTAAACAGGTTTTCTGTCATGGTTCGAAACATTAATAATCACAGGTATCTTTGTGCGTATTGTACGAAGCCAACTTATCTCAAATTGTATATTATTCTTATGCAAATCGATTAACCGGAAGTTTAGCGCTCCAGTTTTATTTAAGGCACCTAGTTTTGCATTGAAATGTTGGGACGTAGTTGATAGTTGATCCCCAGCTACTGCGAGGAGTGTCTGATTCTCGTATGAATCAGTGCCAAAAATAGTTTTGAAGCTATTGTAACCCAGATCCAGTTTGCCCAAATAACTCAGTGGCTTAATGCATTCTATTATGTTGGAAGGATTACTCAAATGATTGCTGTTAAGATAAAGTTCCTTTAGTAAACGCGTTTGCTTAAATAAATCAGATGGCAAGAATTTCAGTTCATTGTTGCTAAGATCCAAAACCTTCAGATTCTGTTGAGCTAGTAACAAATTGCCGTGAAGTGAGTTCAATGCATTATAACTTAGCGTTAATTTCTCTAATGCGGTAAGCGCAGCGAAAGTATCTTCAGTTAATTCAAGGATATCATCACTTTTGATCCACACCTTTAGTTTTAGTTCTTTCAGAGAACATAAATGTCTGAAATAATCCTTTGTGAGATGAATTGGATAATCTGAATCAACAATAAGTTTCAGCTTAACTAATGTGCCTAGATTCTCAGTGAATGTATCGACGGAGAACTCTTTTTGTGACTCAAATAAAAGAACATCCAATTTTTTCAACGTATTGAAGTTTAGGAAAAATTTCTCAGGCAAAGATTTTTCCAGATGCAATTCTAATGTCTCAATGCCATTTGAGCTGTTAAAAAAATCTGTTGAAAGCTCATCAGCAAAAATCACTAAATCATATATAACATCTTTGCGATTCAGTATATACGGCAACTGTTTACAATTACTTAAGGTGAACTTTACCCTATCATGTGAGTTCACTTTTGGTACTTTTTCCAACAAATCATTAATATTTTTTTGCTCCCAAAAGCATGTAATGGAAATGTCAGCATCTGCAATCTTATGTTCATATAAAACTCTCGATCCACCGTTTGACAGCACGCAGCGTGTTTTATATTCATCACATGTACAATTTCCAAACTCGCCATAGTAACAAGTAGAGTTCTTTGATGATTCTCCAGCTGATATTGTTTCGACAAAGATCAAAAAGATGTGACACAAAATGTAGATTCGCGGCAGTGACATATTTTAAATGTTTTTAAATATTTTTAACAGAGATTTCGACACTGCTTTATTCGCACTTAAAATAAAACTAAAACTCATTTCCACTAAAAATATCCATTTTAATACAGAAACTTAAATCCGTTTACATATGTAATTCTTATCAATTTGGTTAAAACCACAGAATTCTGAAGTTCATATTATGCTCAAAAAATTTTGATTTCATAAATTTTAAAATATGTGTTCTAAACCGCAATATAAAAAATTCTTTCGTATATTATTGTTGAATCGAGCTATTCAACAGACATACACCATAAGTATGCATGTACATACACGGAAAAAATCCAATGCATGTAATTCCAAAATTATTGCTAAAATAAAATAAAATAAAATTAAATTAAATTAAATTAAATTAAATAAACTTAAATAAAAATAATAAAATAAAATAAATATAATAAAATAAATATATTTTAATAATTTAAAATAAAAAAAAAAATAAATAAAAAAATAAAAATTAAATTAAATAAAATAACATAAAATAATTAAAACAAAAAATATTAAAAACTAAAAACTATTAAAAAATAAAAACTAAATAAAATAAATTAATATTAAATAAAAAAAAATTACAAAAATAAAATAAGAAAAATTAAATAAAATAAAAGAATAACAAAAAAATTAAAATAAAATAAAATAAAATAAAATAAACTAAAATAAAATTAAATTAAATTAAATTATATTAAGTAAAGTAAAATAAAATAATATCAAACAAAATAATATAAAATAATATAAAATAAAATTAAATAAAATAAAATAAAAATAATATAAAACCAAATGAAATAAATGAATAATAAAAATAAAATAAAATAAAATAAAATAAAATAAAATAAAATAAAATAAAATAAAATAAAATAAAATAAAATAAAATAAAATAAAATAAAATAAAATAAAATAAAATAAAATAAAATAAAAGAAAATAAAAGAAAATAAAATAATATAAAATATATAATAAAATAAAAAATTAAATAAAATTAAATTAAGCAAAGTAAAATAAAATAAAATAAAATAATATAAAACAAAATAAAATAAAATATAGTAAATTAAAGTAAAACAAAATAAAATAAAATAAAATAAAGTAAATTAAAGTAAAACAAAATAAAATGAAATAAATAAAATAAAATTAAATTAAATAAAATTAAATTATATTAAATAAGGTAAAATAAAGTAAAGTAAATTGAAATAAAACAAAATAAAATAAAATTAAATAAAATAAAATAAAAAATAAAATAAATTAAAATATTTAATTAAATTAAGTAAAATAAAACAGAGTAAAATGAAATAAAATTAGATAAAAAAAATTAAATATTTTTAAATAAAGTAAATTAAAATTAAATAAATTAAAATATAGTAAAATAAAAAAAATGCAATAAATTAAAATTAAATTATATTAAATTAAATTAAATTAAATAAAGTAAAATAAAATAAAACAAACTAAAATGAAAGAAAATAAAATAAATTATCATTTTAGTTAAATCAAATACTTTTAAAATTCCAAGTATTACTGGAACATAAGAACAAAAGTAACCCAACTTAAATAAATGGCTTTGATCGGCAGCATTTCTTCCTATCACACGCCCAGCAGCGTTTTTCCATAAATATAAATATGCAACATAATGCCCGAGGTATGCATTTATAGTTATGAAAATTTTCTTGGACCCATATGAGTACACACAGCCATATGTACATATGTATATGGGCCATTACCATACCAACTGAGTGCGCGATAAAGCAAACTTCCAATGGTTCACTGCGTGTGTAGTAAAATTAATAACCTTTTGTAACTGTAAAACAGCAAAAGTGCTGACGAAGCCGGTGGTGTTGTTGGAGCTGACACTGGTGATAATGATGATAATGTTGATGTTGATGTTGATGCTGAGGAATATGGCCATAATGCCAAAAGCGCAAATGAATGTCTGTATAAACACATGATATATACGTGTATGTATGTGTGTAAGTAATTAATTTTTATGTATTTCTCAAAGTTCAACGGGTTCCTCCCCATTGCACCACCGTCATAGAGTCACATAGATTTGGCACAGCGCACTCGTACAGCAGTAGGACCACAACCATTTTCTCCGAACAACAGTATGCAGAGATAACACACTTGCATATGAGTGTGTGTGTGTGTGTGTGTGTGTGTGAAGTTGTTTTTAAGCTCACATATTGTGTATAAAATTAAGCGAAATTAATTATGAGCGATAAGTTTTTGGTTTTGGGTAGTTACAGCTTAATCGCTTTTCACTTGTGGCAAACTTTTAATTACACACATTTAGTTGCCGATTTAATCAGATTTTAATTTAAATATTATGCTTTTATAAAATTTTTCTAATTGACTAGTCTAAGTATGTATGCCCTTTTTGCCACTATGAGTATGCTCTTTGCTAAAAGGCTTTTTGTATTACAGTCGGATAAAATTGGTAGTGAAATATTTTAAATTGCGGAAAATGTACATGCCTTCTAATCAGAATCTAACAAGTAATTCCCATTACTGAGGTAAAAAAGCATAATGAATTTAATGACATTAAGGTTGAGCCTTGCCCACGATGAAGAGATTACCACATTAATGTTTTATTGATGAAGATAAACACAAAAAAATGTTGTTGTTATTTTTACGTTTACGAGAAAAATTAAAACTGAACTAGGAGGAAACAGGAAACACAAGATAAAGTAGTAAAAATACGAGAATTCCGAGATGTAATCTTCACATGTGAGAGCATATGAGATACATGAGGGATGGATCCTTAGACCGAATAGTGGTCTAAATGACTAAAGGTCTCGATTGCCATGGTTTTGTTAATTTTTGTACCTCGCACGTAAATGAAGTGGTATATAACCTTTGATCCGAAGTACAATATGTAAGTACCAGAAGGAGTAGGGACAGACCCATCAAAATTTATAGGAATTGGGTTAGAATAACCAGTTGTCAGTCCATCTTTCCATCTGTCCGTCTGTTTATGCGTAAGCTAGTCCTCAGTTTTTCAACTTACCAAGCTTGGATGCACTGGCACATTGAAACCACCATTTGTAGGAACCGGCCAGATCGGACAACTAGAGCATACAAACGACCGTTTTCTCGGTATTGGAAATTTTGCTCATAAATTAAAAAAAGGGCAGCGTACTCTGCACACATATAGTAAACTACACATTGCTGCCCAAAATTGTCGTAATCTGTTTATTTAACATATACGTGTATGTACATACCTCCCATTTACCTAGACTTTCAGATATGTAAAATTTGGCACTAAACACTCATATGTACAAATCAACATTGTCACCGAAAATCCTCGAAATCGGTGAAATATATACCAGGTGTGTTAGTTGAAATTTGTCGGTTTTTCCGATAAAGAAAACACTTAATTTTCAGAGGAATCTCAAAATTTTTTTATTCAAAGTATTAACCATTGGTTTCTACATATTTCTCCCATCTCTCAGGCAAATTATGGATATCATTCCAAAAAAACTTTTTCTCTTTTTGAGGCAAACCATTCGACGAGCCATTTTTCGACTTCTTCCAAATTAGCGAAGCACTGCTCTGCAAGGGAGTGTCCCATCGATGTGAAAAGGTGGTAGTTGGACGGGGCGAGGTCTGGAGAGTACGGCGGGTACGATAATACACGATTTCCCAATTAAGTGTTTTTAATGTGTCTTTCACCAGTTTAGCGGTATGAGACGGCGCGTTGTCATGTTGCAAGATAACTTTGCCATGTCTTCGGACCCATTCCGTCCGTTTTTCGATCAACGCATAATTCAAATTGATCATTTGTTATCGGTAGCGATCCGTGTTCACCGTTTCACCAGGTTTCAACAACTCGTAGTACACCACACCACACTGGTCCCACCAAACACAGAGCATTGTCTTACGGCCAAAGCGACTTGGCCTTGCAGTCGATGGGCCAGCTTCACCAGGGAAAAGCCATGATTTTTTTCACTTAGGGTTCTCAAAATAAATCCATTTTTCGTCCCCCGTAACAATTCGATGCAGAAAAGATTTCCTTTCGTATCGTTGAAGCAGCATTTCGCAAACGGTTTTTCGATTTTCCATTTGTCTATCGTTCAGCTGGTGTGGCACCCGTTTTCCATACTTCTGGATCTTTCCCATGGCTTTTAAACGTTGACAAATTGCTTCTCGAGTCACATGTAGTGTTTCTGCCAATTTTTGTTGCGATTGGGTTGGATCAACATCCAATAACGCCTGCAATTCCTCGTCTTCGAACTTTTTCGCTGCATCAGGATGTTCATTGTCTGTCCAATCGAAATCTCTTCTTTTAAATTGACGAAACCATGTCTCACATGTTCTAATCACTGAAGCATGTTCACCATAAGTTTCTACCAGGAACCGGTGAGCTTCAACTGCTTTTTTCTTTTGATGAAATAAGAAAAGCAACGAATGCCGCAAATGCGATTTACTTGGAACGAAACTCGACATATTCACCGAGGTAAACAAATATGACGCTATTATTTTGGCGGAATATGACTTGCGTATTTTTGTAGGTTAATGTCAATAGAAAAAAATTACATACATGCCAAAGCATAGGAATTTATACATATGGCTAGCGACATCTACTAATAAAACCGGCAAACTTCAACTAACACACCTGGTATAGGTATATACATAGATATATGTAGAAGTTATTTTCAAATCATCTGTGTTGATAAATGTCGCTCAATGAAAAAATATTGAATGGAAGAAATTCGAAGCTCAAGAGACAATTATTTTTCTCGACTGTAATAACGGAAACATTTTTCCCGAACTACTTATATTTGTGTTAAATTTATTGTTTTAGATGACATTTAAAATATTCAATCTATTTAATTAAGCTAAATTTGGAGCCGTCCACTACAGCGATGCCCAGTTGTGTTATCAAAAAATACACCCCAGTTATTGCCCAAATCGACTATCAAATAATAAATATATATTTATGTATGTATGTACCGATAATATAACAACATCACAGACATCTACAATTGCTGTTAAATTTGGCATCGTTGTATGTACGTGTATGTACATATCTATAGTGTTTATTCGTACATTTATAACTATCTGCGTACATGTGTTAATTCATTTAATAATATTGACTTGTATGCACTTATATAAATATATAGACTGCCATTGTTTAATAATAAAAAGGCGAAAACAAAAATAATAAAAAAAAAGATTAAAAACATTTGCAATGGCAATAATAACAAGCCAGCGAAAGTGAACAATAACCGTTGGCATTGATTGCCAATGAAAATTCGCTGCAGGAGATGAAAAATCACTTTAAAAGCAATACAATGTCGAACAATGGTAAGCAATAAATGTGCATACATATATACGAGTATTGCATATGATGGACAGGGTAGATGTTGCATATTTATGTGTGTATGTATGTACATACTTAATGGTTTAAATATAGTATATTTTCCAATTGTCTCTTCGGCGTAGTGGAAGCATTTAACAGTAGCCAATTATTATATTTATATTTTATTATTATTATTTTATATTTTTCTGCAAAATATATTAAGTTTAATTTAAATTTGTAAAGAAAATCACACAAAAATATTTCAAATTTAATAATAAATACCTTTTTTTGTTTTCAATTTTAATTTTATCAAATAAAAAATTTGCATATGACAATTAAATGCTGTTCACATATACACTCAATTAGCTAATTTAACACCTGAAATTGTCTTAAAACCTTTCATGCCCTTATTTAATATTTAATATGAAAATAATATGGAATCTCCAAGCCTCCGTCCAATACACTAAAAAGGGGCGCCTTTCAATCTGCGTCAATTATGGTCGAATAAGTCTACTCGATGTTCGATGCTGGAGAAACTAAATTGAGCTGCTTAATCAAAACAGACAAGACCTTTTATAAGAATCAAGTCCGTCACGAGAAATGGATCTGGTAGTGAACGAACCTGCCCTTAAGAAAGCAGTCAGTGAATTGCCATTTGGCTCTCAAGTTACTGCTAGCAGTTAAAGCTTTGATATCGTAGATAACTTCGCCTATCTTGACACCCGCATAAGCACTAGCAACAATGCCAGCTTCGAAATCCAATAGGGAATCACTCTTGGTAGCAGGTGCCACTTTGGACTGAGTAGGCAGTTGAAAAGTAAAGTCTTCTTTCAACTAATATAGATCGAACTCTACATCACATCTTCATCACTACCGTCCTGCTAAATATATGCTGCGAAGGGCTGGGTAATAATAACACTCGATGAGAAAAGGGAGTGAAAACCTCAGATGATGGAACTATGAGCTGATGATATGGACGAGAGCTTCAAAAATATGTCATATAGTAGCTGCCGGTAAAGGCAGGAAGACCTGCACTCCGTTCGATGTGGAGAGTGATCTAGCTTCAACAGATGTCACCATTCATCGCGAAACAACGAGAAGATGAAACGACTTGCATTATGTTGTTAATCAAGCCATAATTACGTAAGTGAGGCCTACGGTTATAAGGAAGAAGAAGATTTTGCTCTGAGAGTTAAGGATCTCAATGGATCGCATGCTAAGTTTGATGAAGTAAGCACAAATATATATTTTCTGCATATTTTAAGGCCATCGCACCGTACATCACTGTGACAAAAATAAAATTAAATCCCGCCAGAAAGGATAAAGAATTAAAAAGCAAAACATTTTTTTTTATTTTGTTTTGAGTTTTTTCATTTGAAGTTTTAAACAACTGCACTCACAGCATGATATCATGCAACATTAAAAACAACAACAACCTTTTTTTTTTAATAGCCAGCAAAATGAACAAAATGTCCAAGTGGAGTAGAATGAAAAGGGGTTGGTATTAAGTGGTATTGATGAATGTTTAATGGTTGGTGTGATGAGCACACGCATATGTGTATGGTAAGTGCACAGAATACATACATACGTGTATATAATATTTATCTACGAGTGTATGTGCGATTATGGTAATTGGGGTAATGTATTTATGTTTATATGCAGTTCGTACGTAATTCACTTAAAATCAATACCGTTCGGCTAAAGCTTACCATTAAAGTGCCCAGTATCAATCATACTTAATCCGATTTTCATAAAACACAACGCATATATCATACTCATATAGGCATATATTTACGTATATATGTATGTATTAAAAGCAAAAAAAAAACAAACTTCGTGTAAATATTTATGCAGTTGCTTGCACATATAAAATGAACATATTCGTTTACATATGCAAATGTGGTGTTGAATTAACCCAACAAGCTAGTGATATATTTTCGTAATGAAACAAACGAGGCTTTATTTGAAAACACTTTCTTGTTAATCTCGTTGTCTGGTGTTTACATTCATTTTTTCGACAAAAAGATGTCATATATGTCATGTACATATATACGTAAAATTAAATAAAAAGAACGTATATAACATATACATATGTATATATTTCTTTTTTTTTTAATTCTCTAATATGGAACGTGCTATATTGGAAAATTCTAAATTATCAAAGGTGCAAAAAGCATATTAAAGAAGAAGACAACATTTTTCTGTGCCCCAGTATGTGTAATCTATATATAATACGAGTATATATTATATGTTAAAATTTTAACTTTGTTTATAAATAACCGCTTATGTTGAAATATTACCGAACAATCGACTTAAAATCAGACTGATTCTATGGTTCTTGGGAAGGATTACGAAAAATCCTTATTTATGATTCGTTTTACTTGAAGTTCGGTACATAAGTGGATTTTTGCTTAGATTAATAAGAAGACCACCCTTTTCCTGGAATTGGACCAGGAACCGAACTACTCGAAAAAAATTATACTTATGATTCCATTTTCTTGAAATCAATACTTAAAAATCATATTTATAGTTATTTTCTCTTGAAGTTCTCGGACACCCACGTCACTGTTGACAGCATAAGCACCAATAATATAATCGGTCTTGAAAATCAACATAGTATATGTACCTCTTACCAAATGCTACTTTGGACTGAATAGGCAGACGAAAAGTAAAGTCCTCTCTCGACGAACCAAACTTAAATATAGAAGTCACTCATCATTTCCATCCTGCTAAATGGAGCAGAAGCTTGGCCGCTATTAACATCTGTAGACTACCGCTGATGATGAAACTATGAGCCGTGCGAGTTATAAGGTGTCTTTGATATAGTACAGCGAATGAAAAGGCAGTAGGCTAAGTCATTCAGAGGTAGACCTCCATTGCGTTGAAAGGATCGGGTGAAGAGTGATCTAATTTCACTTGATATTTCCAGCTGGTGCCAATCAGCAAAGAGAAGGAATGAATGGCTCGTTGGTGTTGATTCGGCTATAATTCGTGTAAGCGGAGCCTGGAATAATGGAAAAGAAGAAGAAGGATCCATCTATTTGAAAGATTAAACATGCACGTGGTTGAGTTTAGTTTTGGAAATGGACCAAAGGCTTGGTGCTAAGGTCGAGCAAAGAATAACCGGGAATTTGATATGGTTTGGATATAAGCATAGATCATGTTGATATTTTCGTGAAAGACTTCGAGCTGTTGTAGTAGGGCTATACATTTCATGGTTTCGAAGTGCAGGGCTGCACTTTGACATCTGTCAAACTTAGCTGTCAAACGAAACATGTTTTGTTTGGTTTAATTAAAACTTAGGCATTTATGAAAATGCATCGTCTAACAACCCCATAACGCTCTAAAATTCTAAAGACGTTTCGTGCTTTAAGTGGAGATTACAAGCAACCCAAATGTGTCCATTTCTTAACGTTCTCAAAAGCTGGGGTTTCCTAACGGTACAATATGGAGTATCCCGCACTTGGGTTTACACCTTCATCCATGTAAAGTCCAGCTGATCATTCACAAGGTCGTGCATACGTCAATTGAGTGCGTGAACAATAACAGTGGACAGCGGGACTGTCACTGTTCGGAGCATATGATCGTACGATAACCGACTTGTTTTTGGTCTACAATTGGAGAACACGAAAAGTACAAAATGTGGTTTCAACAACATAGTGGCAGATGTTATAAAACACGACCGAATATGGATTCTCGTATTCGCGAAGTCAATTGCTCAACGAGGTGGTACGATTTGACACTGTTGAACTTTTTTTGTAGGGCTATGCGATACATTTTCTTACTTACCCGGTTAGAGTCGACATAAAAAACATTGCGCCATTCAATTATTCTTTCTTTGGAAATACCAAGTACAGCCAGGTCCTTCCTTACATGGTCCTTTAAACGGAGTGAAAGCTGCTTCCACCAGCGGGTACTGCATCGAAAATTTTTAAAACTGGGATATTCTTATCCATCCGGACCTCATGGCCTAGCCAGCGTAGCCGCTTTTTCTTGATTCGCTGAATTATTTCAATGTCACTGTATATATCATACAACGGTATTCGACATTCCCAACTCGCAAAGGGCCATAAATCTTATACAAAACTTTTCTCTCGAAAACTCTTATCGCTGACTCATCAGATATTGTCATCCTCCATGCCTCCGCGCCATATAGCAGGACGGGAATAATGAGCGATAATGTCAATATCATCGGCGTACGCCAGCAGCTGTACACTCTAATAGAAGATTGTACCTTCTATGTTCAGCTCCGTTGCTTTTATTACTTTCTCCAGCATTAAATTAATAAAGACACACGATAAGGAGTCACCCTGTCTGAAACGTCGTTTGGTAGCAAATGGTTCGGACAGGTCCCTTCCGATCCTAACAGAGCTTTATGCAGCTCAATATATACCAAAAAGAGGTCGAAAATTACCTCAAACGAATTGAAGTTTAAATGGCTTAGCATGTCGTATATAATGTCGAGGTCGAGGTTCAGACAATTTAATAAAAAAAAGGATTTCGTTAAAAAGGTTCAGACTTTTTAATAAAAAAATAATTTCGTGGAAAAAAAAATATTTTAAATGTATTTTATTTGCGTTTATTTTCGAAACTGCAGAACGGTTAACTCTGTTTTGCTCTGACGAAGATGGAAATTTTAATGTAACTATTTGACTGGCTAATTATAGAGACTTCGCAATGTCCTCTACAACAATCTCCCGCAAAAACATGGACAAAAGTGAGCCCCCAACAACACCATCAACATCCAACAGTCGTCGCAATGGAATTTGGCCGAACAGATTTCAAACGACGGCAATGAGCAGTATCGTCATATCAAATGAAAATTCAATTAACCACAAAATCTTTCAGGAAATTAAGGAAACTGATTTTTCAGTCAATACGGCATTCATCGTTATGGTCAGCCGAAAGTGTTATTTGTCATTTGTCCGCCATAAGCTTCAGCAAGCGAAATGCCACAGTGTTAACCGGTAAATATGCATATAAGTTTGTGTATGTAAACATATATACATATTTATACTCGTATATTCAGCGCAATGAAAATTCGGTAGCAGAATTGCAAAATTTAAATCAATTTCCGCTTTTATCACGGCAATTTCATGAGCATACCTATGAATGAATGAGTATGAGAAGGTATGTATGTGTATATGTATATACTCGTATATGAGTGTATGACATATCACGCATGTAAATAAGCAACAGTTAACTATTTGCATTTAACTATCGGAAAAATGTTTTTATCACCATCAACGCATATATAAACATTTATTGAAAGCCTTTGAACTGCAGTTAATGATTGTTTTCACTACATATAGTTATCATGCATACATACACGTAAAGGGTGGTTACATTTTCAAGGGCCGATGTTGATTTTGAATAAAACACAAACTATTTAGGAAATTATTGAAATTTTATTTTATTATGATATATTGGTATTACTCAATTATGTATGTAACAAAATATCGGCCAAATGAGCGCCGCGACCTCGGCGGCACATCTCCATACGATGGTCTAAATTTTCGATGACGCTGAGGCATAATGGAGTTTCTATGCCGTTAATGTGCCGAATTATCTCATCCTTTAGCTCTTGAATTGTTGCTGGCTTATCGACGTACACATTTTCTTTCAAATAACCCAAGAGAAAAAAGTCCAACGGTGTCAAATCACATGATCTTGGGAGCCAATTGACATCGTCATTACGTGAGATAACACGGCCATTGAATTTGTTGCGCAAAAGAGCCATTGTTTCGTTAGCTGTGTGGCAAGTGGCACCGTCCTGCTGAAACCACATATCGTCCACATCCATATCTTCCATCATCTCACGATAGCGAACACCGTTCACAGTAACTGCCTGACCGGCCTCATTTTGGAAAAAATACGGCCCGATGATGCCGCCAGCCCATAAACCGCACCAAACAGTCACTCTTTGTGGGTGCATTGGTTTTTCGACAATCACTCTTGGATTCTCATTCGCCCAAATGCGGCAATTCTGTTTATTGACGAATCCACTGAGGTGAAAAGTGCCTCATCACTGAAGATGATTTTCTTCGAAAATTTCCATAATAAGTCTGGATAACTTTAACACGTTGTTGGATTGTGTATCTCTCCATGGTTCAAATTGAGTAAGTCTGAAATAGAGAAATGTCAAATTAAATTCGGAAAAAAACTTGGCGTTTAGGTGTGGTTCATATTCAACATCGGCCCTTACAATTTAACCACCCTTTATGTATATCTTAATGCGACCACCGAGCACACCGACTATCAACCGTTATCTGCTGTTGCATGCATCGTAAATACTTTGCGTCGCGTAAATCTCGCCATATTTAATATATACACACATCCATGTTCGTATATGTACTGATAATTATATATAATATACATATATATATAAATCTTCAGAAGTATATTAACTGGAAATGCAACCCTGCAAGAAGTGCAATAAGTACCGCATGCCTCGAGAATGTAACGGAAGATAACAAATCCTTCTTTTGCATAAGCCTTTTCACTCACTCTTTTTCAAGCATCTGACTCTTTTACCATACATACGACCTCTAGGCCTTTTCTTTTGCACCCGACCTGCAAAAGAACACCCAGCTGGCTTATTTTCAACTGGATTATAACTTGAGCTTACTTGACAGCACTGGAGTGAGCTCAGAGATTATTTAGCAAAGTAATAAGTCATCCAGTATTTTTGCATTAAATTAAAGGCTTTCTTTATAATCATTAGAATTAGCCGACATATAAGAATTATGCACCATTTTTCTCGATAACTTTTTGCCATTTTGAAGGTAATGACATTATGACTCTCTCATAGAAACCCTTCTCCTTATTGGCCAGATGTTAATCATTTGGCGCGAGGTCCGAACTATAAGGTGGATGCATAAGAACCTTCCAATAAAGCTTCCGGCGATACGCTATTGATGTGTGTGGTCTGGTGTTGCCCTGATGAAACGAAATTCCCCTCCTGTTGGGGGTTTCTGCTTGTGTGTTTCCCGCAGACGGTCCAATTGCTGGCAGTTCAGGTCCGACTAAAGAGTAAGGTCGTAGAGGAGCAGCTCATAGTGGATGATTCCTTGCCAATCCAACCGACTGCACAACAAAACCTTCCTTACAGTCAATTCTGTCTTGGAGACCAATTGTGCATCAAATGTGGATCAAATTTGTTACGATGCAGCAGCGATTCGCAGATAGAAATACAGGTTATGAGGTTTTTTTTCGTTAGCTTATGGGACACCCTTTTTCAAGTGGTCGTAAACTGCTTTTGATGCAATGTTTAGCTAATGGACAACCAAACTAATGCTCACACCATGGGGTATCTCTTACATTAAATTTACCGGATCGAAATAAACGAAATCAAAATTTTGCATGATTGACTGTTACATCATCAAGACCATAAACTTTATTCACATTTTCAGCTGCTTGACATGCATTTTCGCCTTTATCGAGGAAATGTTGGGGAATATATCTTTGACTTCCCCTCAAATACCACAGAGCTCTCTCATTATCTTTTTTAGTACAAAATATCATCTTTCTAACGCCATCGTCAGTTCGAGAACGCGATATACAGATCACCAAAGCCATCTCTTGATCTAATATTTCACATTTCTCATTTTAAACCACACTCATTTCTATCCATTTCGGATCAATTTCAGAACATCTTTCGGTACATATTGGTCTCCAAAATATTTTCGGTGCATAGACGTATGTATATATAATATTTATATGCATATATTTAAATACAGTTTCGCCATAGTCTCATTTCCTACGGCCTCTGTAATTCCTGGATTTGGTTGCTGCCATTTAATTCCTGTCATTGCACTTTTCGTGGCCGCGCGCATTCGCCAATGCCATTGGGTAACAAACAGAAAATGTCCGCTTACTTTTGTTGGTATATAGGCACACCAGAAGATTTGCATAAGCGATCATTTCGCTACACAAACAAAGAGCAGAGACAACGCCATCGAATTAATAAATAAATAGTAAGGCCATTAAGGCTGTCTGACTGGCGTTGTTGTCGGGAATATTTTACAATACGAACAGTGTGAAATTTTACTCATGAATTTTAAGTAGAAATGTGTAACTTAAATTTTTTTTAATTTTATTAAAAAGTTCTGCTTAATATGTAATTTAAGCGGAGGTTGCTTGGAAATATCAAAAGGTTCTACTAAACGTATTTTCAAATTATATGAGGAATCTGTACTTTATTTTCAAAAAAGAATTCGCAAAAAAAAATTTTAAGAATTGATCGTCACTCAAGCCACCCACCAATTCTAAGGTGGAATAATATGAGCGTCAAGAGTTTTCTAGTTAAAACTAATCTTCAGTATTTTCTGCATATATACTGAGTTTCAGATCAAAAGAATATCATGGGCAACAAAATAGGTGTCGAAATTGTCAGATGTATCACCCGCCCTGCTAGCCAACCAATGCAAGGAATGAAAAAGTCGCTAACAATGATCTGAAATAAAATTTCAGAAAGATTTGGATGCCGGGTTAGAGTAAGTTAGACCGCACTAGCGACATGCAAACCCATCAAGATCATATGTAATAGCAGTAAAGAAAACACTTATCTCTTGCTTACACAATATCGTAAGGATTACAGGACATATTTTGGGATAATGACAGGTGGCAACCTATAGGCATCCCATAACAACCGCATGGGCACTTATAATGACAAATATAGCAAGTGCAGGGAGGAAGGAAATAGTAACTGTTAGAGCACCTCAATTGTTTCTGTACGGCCCTAGTTGAACTCACTTTCGATATCTTGGAACATAGTACATAGTTCAAAAAACTAGATGAGGCTTCAAAATTTTATTCTAAAGTGTGCTCTTCAACCTCATGAAAAGCGTTAGGGTACTACACTAGCACTTTTGATCGCAATAAAACGGATATTCATCTGAGACTACAAAGTACCAACGGGTAATGCGCATCAGTTGGTCAGTGTAAAAAAATCGTTACACGAAGATCTGAAAAGTCGTGCGTTTCAAAGTTTGCTTTACATGAGCACAATGAAATTTTACAGATGGTCTTAAAGCTCGCTAAGTAGGTATGGGCTATTGATAACACTTCTTATCAATTTAGTTAAAAATAAAACTCCAAGCATCTTTCTACGACTATGGAGCGTAGGTAGAATAATGAGCCGTAAACGATTTTTGTAAGAAGGTAGGTTCTCATTCGCATTCCAGTTTAAATTTCTTAACGCGAATGGCAGGAATTGCTTTAGTACAGATTCCAAATCTCTCACTATACAATTGAGTAATATTCCAAAATGGGTCTAACTAGTGATGTAAAGAGTAATTTGGTAATGTATGGGTCATTAAACTCCGCAATTGAATTAAAGCCAAGCGACGTGGAAATACTACTTGAACGTTAGAAAAAAAGAAGTAGTTTTTGCTTCGAATCGTAACTTGTGATGGAAAAGAGAACTACTACGATAACACTAAGAGGAGAAAAGCATATACCTACAAAGCGTGACCAACCAGCCAAATCAACGGTAAAACTGAATATCCATGGTGCCAAGGTGGTACCTAGTATTTAATGGAATGAGTTGGACATATTATGAGCACATAAAACGCACTAAAACCATTACTGCGGAACACTAGTGACAACAGCTAAACAAATTGAACCTAACGATTGCCGAAAAATGTCTAGAATTTGGGATCAGACTGGGCTGGGAAGTTTTGCCTCAGCCATCTTACAGCCCAGACTGTGCACCTTCTGACTATCATTTGCCCCGGTTGATCTCCAAATATCACACTGAAATATGGTTCACATTAGAAGGGGGTATCGAAATTGGCTTTATTCATACTTCACGTGCAGCCAACACAATTCTTTTGGAATGGAATCCACAAATTTTTCTGCAAATGGGTAGATTTTATAATTGCACTTGGGCAATACTTTGATAATACTAATATTTATGCTTTCAAAGAATGGTCCCAAGAACTACAGTTTTAAGCCACCTACGCAAAGCTGAATGACTTCTTTATTATCTCTTTCTTTATATTTTTATGAGAAGCCTTTATTTCATATCAGAAATGCACTCGGAGGGCTTAATACTCCCTGCCGAAGGGTGACCGCAATTAGCCCTACATTAGGAAGAGCTTGCATTCCCTTCCAAAGTTTCTTCGAAACTTAGGTTAGTCTTTAAGATGTTTCCTGAGAGTTAAAAGCCTACCCGCTAAAGGTTGTATGCTCCGGTTGTTATTCTGGTTGGTATACACTACTTTTAAATAATAAACTATAATGCCTATCCCTCAGTTAAGGGGTTAGGGGTAGTCAGGATTTTTAAAAAAAATTTTTTTTTTTTGCATTTTCGTTAAGTATAATATCTTAAAAATAATCTCTGAAAATTTCAAGTTAATCCGATAATTCGTTTTTAAGTTATTCGACAAATAACAAAGAGAGCTCGGGCCTTTCAAAGCGCTCGGGAGCAGGTAGCTAGTATCTAGTGTGAAACTTTAAGCGCGTTTTTCTCAAAACTATGTTTTTTGAACTGGTGACAACTGTAACTCGAAAACCGCTCAGTTGATTTTCATGAAATTTATACAGCTTGTAGAATACATAATAAACTCGGGCCTGATCGAAGGATTTTTATTTTGTGAAAAATTTCGATTTTTTAAGACCAATTAACTGTTGATTTTTTCCCAAAAATCTAGACAAAAATTTCCTGAGGCCGCCATTTTGTCAATTTTTGAAAAAAACAAAAATCCTTCGATCAGGCCCAGGATTATTTATTTATAAAACTAATTTTTTTCATCCGATTGATTTCAGATGAATCTCCAAGGACTTATGATTGTCACCGCAAGGACCTTTTTTTGGAACTGGGTTAATACAGACAGCTGTAACTTCGGAAATTAATTTTTTTTTTTTTTAAATTTTCGTGACTTCAAGTCAAAACATTGTTTAATAATACCATATCAATTCTTTTGTAAAATAAAATTATTTAATAGCAAAAAAAAATACTGAAAATTCTCATTTTTTCGTGCCTCTGACTACCCCTAACCCCTTAACGTCCTCAGTATAGTTAAAGCTGACACCATCTTCACATATACTCATACTCGTAGGTAATCTTAATTGCATTGGCAGTTGGAAGCTGCCGTAAGCATTAAAGTCACAATGTCTGAACGAGCCGACAACATTGCTCCATTTCATTTCACCACTCCATTTCACCACTAAATTTCTTCTAATTTCCAAAACTCTGGAACTACCGCCACCAACTTAACGCATAATATAAGGTAATGAGTTTATGTATGTACATGTGTAAAAATTATACAATATATAAAAGCATTAACTGCAGCTTTGATTTAAGTACATACATTACACGCCTGAAGCATGTAATTCAATGATGGGACAAAACCTATAAATTTTAGTCCTGCCCAAAAATTATATTATTATACCCTTTTGCGATAAAAATTGGGGTAAAGTCAACGGTAACAATAAATTTAACAGCAAACGCCTGAAGTGATATATTTATAAGCATATAAATACAAACATATGTACAGAAATGTGCACCTCTGCTGTACCGGTATTTTCGTTAGGGGCATAGAAAAAAGCAAAAATTCATTATCTGCAAATTAAAAGGTGCTTTTCGCACGAAAAAAAAACATAAAAAAAACATTTACACTTGTACAATATATGGAATAAGAACTCATGTGCTAAATTCTATTTATTCACATAGTAATCCTTGTAAATTTTACAACTGATTTCTGATTTTATTCCTTTACGCCAGACAATAGTCGTACACGTGTAAACACATTTGGACGCTTAAAAACCAGGTAATAAAATTCCTACCTCTTTTCGATATCATCAAGTATTTATTTACTCACCAACGCAGCTTTTCTAGCAAAAACAAAACTAAAAAAAAAATAAAAAAGAGATAAAAATAAAAAAAAAGTTGCATAAAATTAATGACTCGCGCTGAGGGTACCTAAAAATGAGTTGCCAATTAACAGAGACACCTATAAATGATGCTACATTAACCAACTGGATTAGGGTTAAAATAAAGCGGGGATTTGCTATGCAGCGGTCCAGAGGTCAAGTGTACATGCTAATCGCAACCTTTTCGCTTATATATTTTTTTTCTTTTGATTACTTTGTAAGCTTTTACTGCAAAGGTAAAAAAAAAAACCTCACGCACTGCCATTGGCCCGAATGAGTTTGGAGTTTCTTTTTTATTTTTCTAATTTTATGACAATTTCAGTGCTTTTCGGCGTTTTTTTTTCTCTTTTCATTTAATTCTGCCCTGAGTGGCTATTTTACTTGCTTTGAGAGCGATACGCAGAAGGGTACACCATGGCGTATACGCAACCTCTAGTGGCCTGCACGCTTCGGCAACCTTTGTACCAACATTAGTATGGATAAAAATCAACGCTACTCTGGCCATGGATTTGCACAAATCGCATGTAGTAATTACGCTAAATAAATTTTAAAATAAACATCTTCTTACACCACTTAAGAAGAGTCTACTGAGAGATCCTAAATAGGCAGTTGGGACGAGCGAATTTGATACTCTCATTACAGCGCAGTGGAAAATTGTAAAAAGTAAACAAAAAATAACGAAAACCCAAAAAATAATACACATCCAGGCATGTGGCAACGAAATTTACAAAATTTCCATGTACACATTGTGTGAGTATTTCGGAATATTTTTCTTTAAACATTTGTCTGTTTTGTAATCCCTACAAATGCCTTTCATTGCCTCTCTCTCTCTCTCTCTCTCTCTTTTTCTTTATGTTTGTGTGTGTATGCAGAGGCGTGATGGTTGATTTTTTCGCATTTACTCTTTAGTCGTTTGGGATTTTTCATTCCGGCGCTTCTTAATGTGTTTTTATGCGCTTCGGTGTCAAATTTCAACTTTGCAGAAAATTAACTTCGTGTTGTTTTTATCTTCTAATTCTTTTTATCTTTTCTCTAAATACACAGCATGTCATTTACTACACTCCATTTGTACGCGGACTTGGTAAAGGCATTACTGGTAAGATAAATGTAAATATCTGGCTCTTTTTGTATGAAATTACACATGACACTAGTAAATCTCATTCGAATGGGTTAGTTTGGTATTTTTTCGATAATCGGCTGATATTGTAGGTGTTACTCTAATACGCAGTATGTCTCAAAAAATATATAATCTAGATACGAGTATATAAAACCCTAAAGTTTGTCAGATTATTTCTATGGTTCCTGATAGTGTTTAAACGAGAAGTGAACCAGAAGCTGGCCTATGAGAAAAATTAGTACTTTTGGTTCAATTTACTTGAAATTCGACATATAGAGGTTATTGCGAAAAATTCGAGGTAGTAGTTATTATTGCATGCATTTTTTTTAACGAGTTGATCGATCTTTCTGAAATTCATGATTCATTTTAGTAAAATTTTTGAATGATATGCATATAAGGAGTATTTTTATTCCCTGGATATACCAAATTCAGACGTAGGGACGTAGTAGCTCGTTTCTGTGCTATCGAAGGCTCCTTTCGCGGGTCTTTTCCAATATTTGGTGAATGGTGAATATCTGGTCAATTTACTAAAGCCATACTGATACGGTTCAATCAGTTTGCTGACCGTGAGCTTTAGTCTTTCACACAATACACTTAATAGGACTTTAAATACAGTATATCGGAGGCTAATCCCTAGGTAATTGGCGCAGACTGTGAGATCTCTCTTTATTTAAGGATTGGGTTGAGCACACGTAAGTTCCAATCGGCGGGAATGGTTTCGTTGGACCATATTTTGGAAGGAAGGTTAGGAATGCACCTTGACAGTTCTTCACCGTCATGTTTAAAATCACTCTGCCAGTAAGCCGCCCGCTCCAGCTGCTTTGTTTTTCTTTAAACAGGCAAATCTTATTCGATTTATAGTCATATTTGGGTTCGTCATCTCCGGCAATTGCCTATACACTTTCTTACAGCAGGCTGTAGAAGTCTTCTCTCCATAAATTCAGTATACTCTAAGAATCAGTCATTAGTTCACCTATCCTTCCGTTTTGAAAACCTTTTGTAAGTCGCCGTAACTTTTAAGAATCTTTTTTTTTTTGTACAAGCGTCTTGCTTCCCTCTACAATTCTCAGTATCTATCACGCCCAGTGCGTGTAGTAGTCGATCTCAACGTAACGAGGCCGGCAGGCTGCTTTCTCTGCACAGTGTCACGGCAATCTTCATCGTACCCTATACATAGTTTTACTTGCAGCTGTTCCCGCAGTTTTATTATACCGAGTTGCTGATGTGTGCTCTCAGATATCATGACTGCAAGTCGATTAGAAAACCTTTCGACTGTCGATTAGAAAACCTTTCGACTGTCGATTGTGATGGAAGTTTTTCGATTTCGAATCTCCCTTGTGATTTTTTACGAGCGTTATTTGCTGCAGCTCGGCTTAGAAAGAGGGATATCTCATTACGTTGTATTGCTTTTCATTGGAGATGGTTTCTGCGTGGCGGGTACCAAGCCCAGCACACAGCCTCGCTAGGCGAGTAAGCATACATTTTTTACACATACACGGTGTGTCCCAAAAATAACCGAAATTTTTGGATATAAAATAGTAAAATACACATTATATTATCTTTGAAAGTTATTATTTATTCAAAATAGGTTCCATTTGACTCAACACAACGTTTGGAACGATCAACCAGCGCATGCATAGATTTTTTTATGTCATTTATAGAAATGTTCTTCAGTACCTCGGTTACGGCTGCTTGAATAATAATAAACTTTTTTCATTGATTCGTAATTCGTAATTCGTAATAATTCAAGTTTGATACAAAATTTTATATTTGATCTTTGTTCCATTTTTTTTTTGGAACCATTAGCACACTTTTGGTTTTATTGAAATGTCTGTCACTTTTACATCTGTCATCCGACTTACATGAAGTCAGGTGCGTTTGAAAGAGGATGAATGTATCTTTTTAATGTTGCAAATTTTCAATACATGGTGCTGTATGTTGTATGATTTAAATATAAAGTTCGGTTATTTTTGGGACACACCGTGTATATATAGAAAGCCGCTTGTTTAAAGACTGCCGCTAGCTCGAAGCCGTACCTCAGGTGAACAGAGGCTTTTATTTGGGTGGCCGATGGTAAAACCTTAAACGTTATATTCTCACAAGTAACTAATATTAGGATGAAAAGATATTCAATATTTCACAAAATAAAAATAACACCACCAAATGGGCAGTCTCTAGAAAAAACCATCGCATGAAGGGACTGCAACGTGCTCCTCCAAAGTTCAAGGCAATCGCGAGGAAAGTGCCTAAAGGTTTCAAAATATACTTTAGCTCTACAACTCCTTGCACGATCAGCACCTCTGCGTACATATCTAATAGTAGGAAAGTCCTCCGTATATTATAAATATATAGATATTTCAATTCTTATTAGCGAACTAAACTCTTCTTTTTGCATTCCATGCTGACCACATTACCCTCATCACATTGCAATAATTGAAACTCTTCCATCATGAATTAGTGAGCGTACAAGTTGGGATCGACATGTACGGACTATGCATTGAGTTTGAAATTGGAATGGAGGTGCCCTTCCATGCAAATTCGTCCGCTATCTCGTTAACTGGTATGCCACAATGTCCTGGTACCCATACTATACTCAGAAAGAACTACTCACCTATCACGTTTAGTGATTTGCTTTCAGTACCGCCTCGCTGTTTATATGTAGATATAAATATAATTCAGAGTATCATTACACCAAGACAATTAACAGCCTCATTTATAGCCGCAAATTCTGCGTGAAAAACAGTGATCCGGTAGGCGGAAAGATTTGCTGAAGCCAAGTTCTTTTCAGTAGATTCCACTATACATCCTGTTGTCTAGTTTTCACCGATCGCGGGAGAAAAAAACTAGTGTAATAAAGAATTTCCTCGTATCTAAAAGTGTCACCGAGGTAAGAAGATTTTTAGATCTTACAGGTTCAGAAAATTCGTTAGAAATTATTATCTGATAACAAAGTAGCTGGTGAAGCTTCTTCACAAAATGGAAGCTAACAATTTTCAATGCTATATAATGGTGGTCCGAGCCAGTAATAATATTATAGGAGTAGTCACATCTCATTTGAGGGATACTTTCCTTGTATAGAACATAGATTTCGCGTATATCAATCCGAAGACAGGCAATTTAAAGAAATTTTTGACACTTCAGTAAAGTAGCTTGGAGAGCAGATTTCACAAAATTTGAATATGTAGACATACCCATCATGCGCACTATTTTAATCCCTTTCTCTTTCTTTCTACATTTTCTCCTCCACACCTACACACCACATCGTTGTAACTAGCCATTAATACCGTTTAAACATTATATGCATATCAGTTTTGTCACCGAAAGTGTTAATGGCTATCGTAAAAATACTACGCATTTTATTTTCCTTTTGGCATAAAATAGTTGTGATAAGAAATATGTATGTATGTAAATAGTAATTAATGCTGTGCTCACTCATAAAAGTTAATATTCATAATTTGCTAATAAGAAGTTATAAAATATTAAATTTCACCCTTATTTTTAAAGTCCCATTTCGGTGAAACTTTGCGCACACTGTCTTCTGTTACAAAGTTACCAAAAGCTCTCACTTCTTTTTATAATTATAAATTTATACAAATTTTCTAACTTTCACATATTCCTACTCTATTTCTCCCCACACTCTCTACATACATTTATTTGGTTAAAATATCTGTGTAATTAATTCCAACAAAAATTAAAAGCTCGTCTGAGCAACTACACATTTGAAAAGTTAAAAAACTGGAAAAAGAAATGCTCTTCAGCATCGTTTGTTTTCAAGTCAAGCAAGTAATTTTAATTGTTTTCATTTACTACAATGAGATACTTAAAAGCACAAACCACAAACAGATGAAAAGCGGAATTATACAATTCAAATGTGAGCGAGTAAGAAAGGTCAAGTGCTGGTGGAACCGAATGTAACATACACCGTAACTGAGTGTATATGTATGTCCATGGGCCCTTGACAAAGATCAAAGATCTTACAATTATTCTTCGGTAAGGGCAAAAACGCATACTAGGTAGCTGAAAATGTGAGCCGGGTTTAAGGTACTGCTAGTGTATCACTCTTGTACAATTTTGGCCCTGTCGGTTTCACTCCGACAAGTTTGATGTAATAGATGCTCCTCGGTGTGGAAGGGCAATGGAGTTATCCACTATGCGCTGCTGCACTAAAACAATTGGACAGTCTGACGTAAACAACCGCCCAGTAGCGGCCAGTTTTGGTCAACAGAAGGGGAATTACATTTCAGCAGGTAAACGTCAGACCACACACATCGATAGTGACTCGCCAGAAGCTTCGAGAGCTTGGTTGCGAGTTGCTTGCGCTTCAACCTTACAGTGCGGACCTCGCACCAAGTGATTACCATTTGTTCCTGTCTATAACAAATGATTTTGTGGGTAAAGAATTGGCCTCAAGAGAAGTGAACAGTGGTCCCAATTTGTTGCCAATACCTTAAAAATGGTAAAAAGTTGTATTGCAAAATGATGCATATTTCACAAAAATTTGATAAATATAACCATGGTACATAATCTTTTAATTTCGTGCAAACGTAATGGATGACTTTTTAGTTGACTTAATTTTATTATAAAAAAAAAACATAATTAGTCTTAAATTTCCCAATATATCAGCTATATAACATAATAGGTATAGTTCCAACAGTTTTTAACACCATCACTTTTTTGTTAACATTAAACGATATCATTTATTTAAAAGTTACCGTCATATAACCAAATCAAATATAGCCTTTGCAAATGGAAGAGTTGCATATAAATAGTAGAAAATTAGAAACGCCTCAGTTAATTTCAGAGTCCTTTTTGGTTTTTCTTATTTGTGATACAATGTGTATGAAAGAGCGAGGAAAATTAAAATTTTAATTTTGAAGGCTTAATATGTGTACAATTGTAATTTAAGTACGACTACAAAAAGAAGCAAGTAAAATGGAAATCTACGAGTATGTAGGTATATAAAAAGGAAACAACAAAATATTTATATGCGCGCGCATAACTCTTGAGGGGCTGGACCGATTTGTATAATTTTGGTATTGAAATATTTGTGGAGGCTCAGGACAAGATTAAACAGTTAGAGGTGGACCAAGGACAGATTATTTACGTTTTGATTTACTTGAAGTTCGTTACATAGTTTTTGCTCATACTAGCAGAAAGACACTCTTCTCTACTCTTCTTTTTTAATTTGCTTGAAATTTTGTACACAGCGGCTGAGCTTGAGGAAAAAGGTTACATCTATAACCCAATCCTAGATCAAAGTAATGGCATTAGATGAAAACTTTGGTTAGCCCCTAATCTCTGACTGGTAACGTAAAGGCAGATCAGAATATCAGCGTCCAGCTAACTTCAAAGCATTTTAATTCTCATTTTTATGGAATACTGTGAGTAGCGAAAATACGCTTAACCTCTGAATATATATCTATAAGCAGGTGTGCAATAACTCGATATTCGTAATATGGAAGCCCCGAACATTGTTCATTCATAATTCCTTACAATACCAACTACAACATTGATACAAAATACAGAAAGCCACAACAACATATGGCCATATCGGCCTAAATATAGCATAATAAACCCAAATGAAATATGAATTAAAACAAAAAAAGTTAATTAACATTAAATAAATAAAATAAAAAATAAAAAAAAATTATATAAATTCAAAAAAATAAACAAAGAATTAAAATGAAATAAAATAAAATTAAGAAAATAAATAAATTAAAAAGAACTCAAAAAGATAAACAAAATAAAATAAAACTAAAAAAAGTGAAATAAAATATAATAAAATAAAATAAGATAAAATAAAATAAAATGAAATAAAATAAAATAAAACAAAGTAAATTAAAACAAAATAAACTAAACATAAACAAATATAAAATAAAATAAAACAAAAAAAGTAAAATAAAATAGAATAAAATAAAAAATTAAAATATTATAAATTAAAATAAAATAATATCAGAAAAAAATAAACTAAACATAAATAAATATAAAATAAAATAAAATAAAATAAAATAAATAAAATAAAATAACATAAAATAAAATAAAATAAAAAATATTATAAATTAAAATAAAATTATATAAAATAAAATAATTTAAAATAAAATAAATTAAAATCTAATGAAATAAAGTAAAACAAAATAAGAAAAAAACTAAACATAAATAAATATAAAATAAAATAAAATAAAACAAAATACATAACATAACATAAAATAAAATAAAATAAAAAATATTATAAATTAAAATAAAATAATATAAAATAAAATAATATAAAATAAAATAATTTAAAATAAAATAAGATAAAATCTAATGACATAAAAAACAAATTAAAATAAAATAAAAAAGCCGGTTGTATGGGGGTTATATGGTATGGTATTCTAATTTTGATAATTTGTCGGATTTGAGAAATCTGTCATATTTATGGTATGTTATTTATGAAGGTCGTTTGGTTTCAATTTTGCACGAACAAACTAAGATTCTTCAGCAAAATCTTCCATAAAGTGGATTTGAATCATTTTCGTAGAACTGGATGAAAACATGATTTTTGTCATATTTTATTACCTATCGCCTAATAATCTGAGCACAAACGTGTAGTTATAATTTGATATTATGGCGAAACATTTAACTTTTTTGATAAAGGAAATGACTTACCATTATATTAAAAAAATTATTTTGGGTAAATTCCAAACAAGAGCATATCTGAAGACGGGCATTATCCAATAGAGTAAACGTGATGCAAGACCCATTTACAGTTGCTCGAATTATCAACTCTTCTGGGTGATTATAACGACCGAATGTTGTACTCAACGCTTGAACCAAAACATTATTTTGTGTGTTCATTATGAAATGAAAAACCAAACTGAGTATAAATCAAGTAACAGCTGACATAAATATCAACTCCGAAGAAAGTATTATCTCATGGCAAACCATGCGTTTATCGTACATTTTAGTTTTGTACCGAGCCTGGGTTTTTCTATATGAGAGCTCATCCTGGACATTCATCTCCCGCTTAGACTTTTTTTATACGTAAGAACGCAGCATTTTTTTTCTTAAATTTTACATTGGCGTATTTATTACCATACTTCGTGAGCTCTAAAGTTTTTATACTTCGTACTTCTTCTTCAAATATTCATTTGGCTTTTAAGTTCAAATTTATATCAGCGATTTGGTGGAAGCACAAGTGGATTTAAGTGGAATGAGAAGATGTACGCCAGCACAGTTTTGCCTTGGCTAAAACGCACTAAACTCCAACTGTCATAGCCGCTTTGCGCTAATCATTACTTAAATGGGTTGTAAAATGCCAGATAAGCTGAGAACAGTTAAATGTGTTGGAATTAATCGGTCATTTCTCTTCACTTGATACTCAAGAAGCAAAACAAAAAAATTAAATGAAACAAACAATAATAAACTCGTACAAAAAGCTAATAAACAACGCACAAAAGATGTAAAACCGACAGCTTACATATTAACTAAGCGTGGAATGAAACGACCAAGATTTCAGAGAAACCGCCAACACCCTCACCAACCCTTTACCAAAAAGTGGTCTAAATATTTACGAGTATGTGTTTGTGCATTTATTTAGTTGAATTCCGCGGCAAAGAAATAACTCTGGCATCTTTAAAGCATAGACTTTGGAAATATCTTATTAGTCAACAGAATAAGCGGAGACTTTTAGAAAGAGTTAATAATCCCCGTACAATTTCAACTAAACAAGCGCATAATACAAAATGACAGCGCGAAAACCAAAACCCAGCGAAACACTCCACCAACGGACAATTCGGCAGCAGCGCGTACCCCACCTCCTCCACTCCACCATCGGCGGGCAAACAATGTGAACGAGTAGACAATATATTATTCCAGTCGACAGCATTTTCGGTGGCCATTGAAAAATCTATTTGAAAGCTCAGCCAAAAGTCGCATAATTAAAATAAAACATTTCGGTTACTCAGTAGCCTAAATATGTAGAACAGTTGCTAGCCGCTGCTTACTTAGATTGCAGACACTCACGTACGCAAGGGACTCGGCATTTACGTTCTCTTTTTTATTTTTCTTTTTCCTTTCACTAGAGCTTTGCAATTATACATGCATACTTGTTTGTACTAGTATATAGTGCTCATATATTAGAGACGAGGTTCTGCCGAGGTGAAACCAAGCACCCTCCACCTGATCCTTCCAATAGAGGGGAGGCCTTCCTCTCCCTCTGCTTCCACCGGCAGGTACTTCATCAAATACTTTGAAAGCCGAGCACTTTCATTCTTTCGAACGTTATGACCGTTAAGAGAAGCAGCTGTCTCTTCATTCGCTGAGCTATATCAATTTCACGGTTCAACTTCATCGTCTACCTGCAAGGTTTTCTCTGAAAGGCACCCAGAGCCCCCTCATCGCTTGTCGATAATGTCCACTTTTTAGCTCTAAAGCTCATAATGAAAAAATCGCACGATAAGAAGTCCGCTGCCCTGAAAACTCTTTTGGTATCGAACGGCTCGGAGAAGTTCCTCCCAATTTTCTCTGCGCTTCTCGTGTTGTCCAACGTCTAATAAGCTAGAGAATTAGCTTTTTGGCGGTGGACTTAAGTCTTTCACACAATACGCTCGATGTAGGAGAAGGCTATATTACACTTTTATGGATTCTACAGAGCATACTTCAGTTCCAATCGCCGGGCGTGCTTTCGTCCGAACATATTCAGCAAAAAAGCTGAAGCATGCTGGTAGGCCGTTAGCTCCAGTCGCTCTGTTGTTCATTAAGCGGACAATCGCTATTCGAACCTTGTCATAATCGTGCAATGGAATGTCCTTTTCATTGTCATCCATTGAGATTTCGTGCTCACCATCTCCGGGTATTCCATTTTCGCTGCCATTCAGCAGACTGAAGAATTGTACCCTTCATAAATTTAGTATACTCTGGGCATCCGCCACTAGGTCACCCCTCTGAGTCCTACAACAGTCTTCTCCGGTCTTGAGCCCTTCTGTAAGTCGTCGAATTATTTCCAAGAATATTCAAGCATTACTCTTGTCGGCCAGCCTTACCCCTTTCTTCTTTCGTCTGCAAATTCGGCGTCCCTTTTCAGATGTGGTATCTATCCCACTCCCCACATGTTGTGATTGATCCCAAGAATGCGATTGATCCCAAGTTTGCGAGATAGACAATCTGTTTTCTCTACACGGCAGTTCGACATTCCTCATCGTACCAGCTCTTTTTTTACCCCTACCGAAAACCAATTGTTTCTGTAGCAACGGTACGTAGGAAGTTTGAGATGTTGTACCACAGCTCCTTTACAACGATTTGCTGATGAATGCTCTTAGAAAGCAAAACGATTAGAAAACTGTTCGCCTGTCTGTTGTGATCGCAGCTTTTCGACATCAAACCTTTCTAGTGTTTGTTGACGGGCGTTTTTAGTTTTCCTTCTGTCTCGGTAACGTTTTTCCTTACGGGAGACACGTGCTTCATTGGACTTACGTTGGTGAGTAATTGCAGCTTAGATTAGCAGGCAAAGAGGTTGTGTTACCATGAATGTCGTTTCTTTGCCTCTGCAAGGAGAGCCAAGAAATTTTTCTTTGTAACCATAGTGAATCAAGATGAATAGAGTGTCCAAAATCTCCTATACACAAAGGCGTTTCCACTTTAAATTAGTTAATTTGCGCGCTTAGAAAGTGGACTAAACTAAATTAACTGCCGCGTGTTGTTGCAATACAGAGTTGTGACCCAGTTTTAGTTGGACGATGAAATGTGTTTCTATTGTCTTTTCTTCACTTCTTTTTTCCACTTGCTTTAAATATTTCATTATTCTGCTTGCAGGTAGAGATTTCGCGCTAAACTTAACTCATTCAAGCCACTGTTGGTTAAATTTATGTTGCAACTTCTTGGCGTTCACCCTTCCCATATTATCATCCTTCCGCTGCTTCCTCCACTGACATTTGCTGTTGCCTTTTACGATTTCATATCCTTCAGTTTGTATTTGAGTTGCTTCAAGAATGCGCCACAAAGTTATTGTTAGAAATTTGCCACTCAAACAAAGCAAACTTTTCTTCCTCGCTTTTTGTTCTGCTTCACTTTTTCATTTTTTATTTTATTTTATTTTATTTATTTATTTTTTTTTTTTGAACGTTTGACAGGAGGTTGGCTGTATTGCATTGCTCCTTGTCATATACTCTTCTTCTGCTACCGCTTTTTCTTTTCCACTTTACTGTTTGCGTTGTTGAAAATTTTTAATAATAAAATCAAAATGTTCGCAACGGATATTAAAAAGTTTCTGAAATGAACTCCAAAAAGCGTTGCAAGAAATCTGTTGTCATTTTCTTTCGCTCTCGTTCTGTTCTAAAATTATTTACGCTCACTTTGCATGGTAAATGAGAAAAGCGTAATTTTCAGCGAGAGATATTTGCTTGTTGCCATAAATTATTATTATTTCTCATTTTTAGTTAGCTAAAGCAGCTGTCATAATTGTTATAGGTAGCAGAATGGTTTTCGAAAATACCATAAATAACAACTGCGGTCAAGAGAAATTTTATGCATGAATATTCATAAATATCATGGAGAGATGAAATATATTTTATTTATATCAAACTGTATCTTAAGTTCTTAAATCTCTTAAATGAGAAAAGAAATGAGTTATTTTTTATGTATGTTCTCAGAGCTTCAGTGAAGCCAGGTCTCTCTCGAATCAATGCCTCCAGTAACTGAGAAGTCCACCCTTACTCTAGCAAAAAGAAAACCCTTATTTTTGTTGTAGATAGCTTTACTCTAGACGGCGTTAGACAGATGATATTTTTTTTTTTTTGATACTAAAAAATATAATGAAGAGAAATTTTGATCACTTAACACGGTAGTGCTTGGGCATATGTCAAAGGTGGATACCAGCAAAGAGAGAATACGCTATATTCTAATATTTTTCTTCGGTAAAGCCGCGAACGCAAATCAGGCGGCTGAAAATCTGAATAGCGTTTATGGATCTGATAGTTTAACAGTCAATCATTGACAATTTTAGGTTCGTCAATCTCATACCGGTAATTTAAAATGCAAATGTAAATGATACTTCACGGTGTGGAAGGTCAGTTGTCGAAATTGTCGATAAAATAATGGAAATCGTCGATTCTGACCACCATGCCGTCACTGTTTCGTTTACTCAGGAGCTAAAACATTACACAAAAAACAGTTTGGAACGACTTCAAAAAGACTGGATACCCAAAGAACATTGATTTATGGGTGTCACATGAGTTAGCTGAAATAACCTCATGGAGCGAATGTCCGTCTGCGAAACAGTGCTAAATCTTAAAATACTTTGACTAGTGGTGAATAGTGGATCATGGCATCAACGTCAAAGGAAAGGTTTTATTGTGTGTTTGGTGGTATTACTAATTAATCATCCATTGCTCACTACTGCTAAACTCTTGTTTCGAACCAGTACTGTCAGCAATTGGAACGTTTGATGAAGCAATCGCTCAGAAGTGTTTTCATCAGGACAATACCAGACCATAGACATCGATAGTGTCTCACCAGAAGTTCCGAGAGCTTGGTTGGGAGGTTATTATGCATTGAACTCATAGTCCGGACCTGGCACCAAATTATTACTATCTGTTCCAGTCTATGGAAAATAATGGGCTGGTGAAGAGTTGACTTTAAGGAAACTATGAAGCCTGAGAGATTACTGGGAATGGCGAGCATTGCCGTGCGATAATTACAAACTCTTTTTGTCGAAAATGGAAGAGATGGACTTAGCTGACATGTGGTTTCAACAAGACACATAGCACGGGAGCCATTGACCCAATTTAGATGCGAGTTTCAGATTCAGTGAGCAGCTTTTTCATGTTTGTGGTCGGCCCTAGGGACAAGCCACCAACGACTACAGTCCTGGAAGCTAATATTGTAGAATGTATTCATGAAATACCTACCGAAATGTTGGATAGATTATGGAAAAATAGCGCCCTTTGCAGATGAAATCACACAATCCGGGGAAGAGCCAGAATTGAGATTCAAACCCATTTAGAAAACCAATGCCACGGTGGAAATTAGACAAAATTTCAGGTAATGAAGCATTAGATAAGCTTTGAAGCTTAGCCACATATATGCGCATCGGCATCGGTGCTCAGTTATTCTTGTCAAAAAAGATCATCCTGAGGAAGAGGAGAAGTTTGAGCTGCAGGCTGCGGTCTTAGGAACACGGCTAGAGCAAACCAACTTTGAGGTACATTCCTTCAGGTCCAACTAGTATTTCTTTTAAAGTGAATCGAATGTCACATATATAGGCTATTCGTTCGAATTTCTAAAATTCTAGGCATTCCACAAGACCCAGAGAGTGGCCGATGAGCCTGTTAAGAATTACAGTCTGAGTTAAATTTTTTTGAAAACTTCTTGTAGCATTTACACCAAGGGTCCCAAGGTCTTAGTGCTGATGACTTTAAAAAAGTGAAGCAATTTTTTCGCCTCCTGGCTCAGGTAAATTTATTCTCCAGTAGAATTCAACACCTGGTAGAGTTACTGTCATACATAGATGAGGTTGGCAACCTAAGAGCCCGCTGACGCCTCGAGGCTATCAGCTGTCGTCCGATCTACAGGAGGCGTCTTATTTTACTGCTGTCGTAGCTACTTACAGCACATCATCACATTCTGACGGACCATCAAAATTTCGAAGCTCCTATATGTGCTGTTCGTCCAGTTTACGAAGTACCTCAATTAAGAGCGCTCCCACGCAAGATCAGAGTCAACAACAACATGTGCCGTCGCCACAAGATTGCACAGATTAATCATAGGGTCGCTTTCCACCTAAAGACTAACGCCCCACATAAGACTGTTTACATATGCAGCGGTTTCAATTACTTCGGGCTACCCAACGAGAGTTCGAGAGTCGAGCAGTACAATTTGAACACTGACGCTTCGAAAACTTTATTAACAGCAGAGGAGTTCCTGTAAGATTGAGGTTCAGCAACGAAATTAACTTCTCTGGTGCCAATAATATGATTCACTGCGGTTTTTGACCGCGAGCGTGTTTGTAGGATGAATTTTGGATTTTACTGCTGGTATCAGTCGTCCATACGTCCAGTGTGGCAGACATGTCAACGAATTCCGGCGCTAAATGACATCAGTGGTGCATCCTTAATAAAGCTGACAAGATCTAGTTTGCTGTTGTGCGTACAAACTCCGAAAAACTCTGGCAAAGTTGGCCTTTCTTTCCGCATGGAGAAGCGGATGTATATATTTCTTTCTTAGGTTAAACACAAAGTCCAAAATAATTACTTAAAACTAAATACTTAATGTAAACTGCATTAGGGATCATTGTTGTGTGGCATTGAAAAGCAAACAAAAAACTGTGCAAACCACTTACACACTTCCAATCCACTTAAGCAAACCAAATAACCGCTTCCGCGTCAATCCACGCATTCAAATTCGGCAAATACAATTAATATACGCAAAAATACAGCAAACATTTACCCACTAAAGATCTAACTCAAATGCTTGTGTCAACAAAACCCAGCAACACAACAGAAGCACTTCTCCATCGCTTTCAAAACGGGCGCTTAGTGCCCCTCACTGCAGGTGGCCGCTGGTGCTGCTGCTACTGCTGCTGGTGCTGCTGCTAACGTAACATACCGAAAAAATACAAACAGTTTAGGAAAACTTTTCAATTTACGAATGCCATTTGCGCTCATTTGCCATGATTTGTGTTGTAGTAATAGTAGCGACAACGAAAATCCTCAAAAGCTCACCAACAGCAGGAGCAACAATATCCGATGCGTCAAGCACTTGATGGGTGATGCCCATGGTGTTTGAAGCGTTTTGTTGTCTTCGCTTTGGTGTTGTGTTTTTTCTGTTGTTGTTGTTGTTGTTGTTGTTGTTGTTGTACTTGACGTTTTTGATGGCGTTTCCGCTTCCGGTTCGCAGCTGCTGTTTGCTCAAGTATAATTCCTTGAGTAAAAAGTAAACACTTTTAGCGTGAGCTCTCCCGCACCTTCTGCTATGCTGCTCTAGAATTATATCTGTTTCTTATGCAAAGATCTGCTTGCCAAAACTAACCGATTCCTGTCTTTCCTTCTTCCTTACTTTTCGCACCCTCTTTCATATCGCTCAGCTTACAGCAGCGCTCAGCTCACTTTTTCCGCTCATAAGTAAGTGGTAAGTTGCTTTGAATATTTTTCGGTCAAAAATGCAAATGATTTCTTTCGTTTGCCTCACCGCTCCTCCGACTTTCCCTCTTCCGTTTTATATCAGTGTACATTTCAATTTCAGTATTTATTCGCTTGTTATTTCTCTGCTTTTGCTTTTGACACTCACACACAGGCGCGCGCACACACACACACACATTCGCGCAAAGTAATGTTGAGGATTTTTATAAAATCTGTAAATGTTAACGGAAGAAGTATAAATGTAAATAGAAATTAAATAAACAAAATGTGCGTATTATAAGTAAGTACATAAATAATGTTGGGCTTGGCTCTAAGTGCATTAAGGTCCGCATAAAATTTTAATATTTTTTTATATATTAACACGAAGATATTTATAGAAATACACTCGGCCTTCGGAGGCTTAGTTATACATTTCATTTATAACTTAAAAACCACTCATAATTTAGTGTTGTTTTAGTTAAAAAGATTTAGATTGCAAAAGGCGTCAGTACCGTTGTTAATTTGGAGGGGCTTCTTGAGTTGCATTGAGTTCATGCGGCTTTTGGTCAGTTACCAAAGTATTTAGGATTTTAGATCTATTATGATACCGCTGTGAGGTTGCTATCTTCCCCCTTTCATATCTACGTACAATTTCACATTTTCCCTTAAATCAACAAGACTACCAATTTTCGCTGAAGCTAACTCAGCGAGACAGCCGGAGAAAGGTTTCTCAAAGAACTTGTCTCGCGAAGATGTCTAGGCTGGACAGTGGCAGAGGTAGTGTTCAATAGACTCTTCTTCATTAGAATGATAGCTGAATCTTATCTCATGAAGTCTTATTAAGCAGTGACCTGTTATTATGCCTGTCATTTTGCTAATGGAAAACAGGTCCACAAGGATGAAATGCCTTCATATTTTTGCGTCCATTTTTGGTCATATCTGTGTGGTCACTTTGCACGTGCTCTCAATCAGTCATCTAATATTCGCTTTTTCGGCAAGGGACAGTTTTAGCCGTGGACAAAAATACACCTGCATAGAAGAGTTTATTCTCACGCAGATTCGTCTGCCGAGCAATTTCCTGGTATCCATAAGTATAGTCCGGTCATCCAGGCTGTGTTCCATTCATCCGAAGGGTTTTAAATATTGCTTCACCATTTATAGACACTTTTTAACGTGGTGCTCGGAATAAATAGCTACTAATTATCCTGCTACCGTATATTTGAGCAGCAACTCGGCAACATCCATGATTGAATATACGTCCTTAGAATACCAAAATTCACGCTTGTAGATGATTTTTCGACGGATTTTGCACAAATCGATGTATAAAAGTTTTATGTTACAGTGGTAGAATTCTAAATTTCATGTTCTTAGAAACCTTTTTAACGGTTTTAGAATCCCAAATCTAAAAATCTGTAAAATTAGTCGTACATATCCTACAGTAGTCCGATATGTTCTGTTCCGATAAATGATCGCTTAAATATATCAGTGTGTATTTGTGTATTGAATTTCTCACGAACTGAAGGATTAGTCCGCGCACATACAGACGGATAGATGGGCATGGCTTACTAAGCTCAGGTCGTCATTCTGTCCTGATGGGTTTCTCCTTCTGATACTTTCATACTTCGAAACAAAGTTAATGAACCATTTTTGTACAAGGGAAGTAGAAAAATATACGCTGTGAATCGATCACTTTCTTTTTCGTGGTTCAAAAAATTTTACAATATATTATGTCTAAATCGTGTCGCTTTTTCAATGAATTGAAGACAAAATTTCTAACTTCTTTTGTTCCTTCAGTATGAAGAGGTGTCGAACCCTATGGATTGAATTATTATGTATCTGGTTTGGTCAGAATTTTGTTATGCCTATTTTATATCGTGTCGGAATTGTGTGTTGTGGGAGTTTTGAAAAATTGTCCTGATTATGTACTATCTGGATTTTCAAAGTATAAAGTATAGAATGTTAATTTTTCTGAAACTTTAGAAACTTATTATTTCAATTATAATCTAAACTTTCATATTAGGGTATGGTGGTTTACAGTTCACAGTTGATGTTGATCACCCTGCATAGCTCCGTGTTCTTCTATGCTTTAATTTTTCGAAAATATTCCAGAGTAGTCATGCTGTTATTGGTTATTCAAATGGCATGTCGTAAAACTCCCATCTTAAATAATGACTGTTCTCGCTAATTTGTCACTGTCCTAAGGTAACAGACTTTCGATTATATGTCCCACGTATCTCTAAGGACAGCGGCACACCAATTTTCACTTTTATATCGTACGGTGGGACCTCTGTTAAGTCCAAAGAACTAAAAAATTCTGTTGAATATTTTACTGCCTCATCTGCTTCCTTAACGGTGTCGAACTGAATTGTTTGGTTGAGATCGTAGACAGCTGAGATTTTTGCAGGGACGATAACACGCTCACTTAGCCACACAAGTTCCTTATAAATGATTTGTAGGTATATTAAAAAATACTCCATGAATCCGTTTCTCTTGTGACGTCACTAAATTACAGAAGTCCGCCCTGAAGTCCGATCAATTGGTATTTTTACCTTACCCACTTCCAGTAACTGGCGTGAAAATACATCGGCCGATAGATCATTTTACCGGTAGACACGCATTTTTGTGGTAAGTTGCAGAATGTACACGTCGCCACACTATTGAGTATTTTAAGCAAGCATTGATCTTATCCACTGGTGTTGATCGAGGAGTGACAAGCAATATTATTGCGTGAATATTTCAGTCGGTCGGTAACTTTTCCATACATGCGATCTTTACAAAAGAACGTAAGATTTTTTTATATAACTTATAGATTGATCCATCTACTTATTTCTAAGTGTAGGCACTTCTTATAAAAATAATATTAATTCTTATAGTAAAGCGAACTAGGTTCCAGATCTGTCGTTCATTTACGAGATACAAAAGTTTTCCAGATAGGCAAGTCATTCATAAGTTTAACCCAACGAACATTAAATCATAAACGTTTTGGAATAAGTGGCTAAGGATCCACAGATCCGAAGAGAAGAGACTGATAATCTGAGATCGGACAATAAATTTGAATTTTTCGTGTAGGTCGAAGCATTTTTTTGTACAAACCTCTCGAGGAACCATAGAAACAGGGTAGTTTCGGAGATCAAAGGAAACAAACAAACGTTTTTATGTTTTTATGTATATGGGTTGGCCTTTATATTTCAAGATGTGGCTACCTTAGTGCTGTAATCTGGCGACTGCCAACTCTTTAGAAAAGTGTGTAATTTTTGATGTTGTAAATACTCGGAACGTTTTGACATGCGAGCGCTATTTGTGTTGTTTACAGTAACTTAAAATATTTATCTTGGCGAAAAATTAAATAAAATCGTGAACATTTTCGTATGATGAAGCTTCATTAAGGACCAATGTTTATCGATAAATCGGGGTCGTAGATCACTCAATGAAGAATTTCGTGAAGGTTGTTCAAAGTCAGTTGTTGGTCCAGAAACTATTGATGCTAAACGCAAACTGTTATTGCAAGATCATCCTGACTGTAAAAAAACATTTGTTTACCTTGGATGCCACACAATTTGTCAATCGTTCCAAAAAAAGGCTCGACCAATCCGAAAGAACTATCAAAAATTTTCGTTAGCGCTGTGTTGAGATATATCTACGGCATCGTGATGGGTGCTGAATCGTAAATTTATGCATATGAGCTCAAAAGTAAACAGCAGTCGACTGTATGGGTGTTTAAAAATGGGCCGAAATTAACAAAAGTTGTTCGCACACGAAGTCTTAGAAAAGTGGACATTTCGCAACCGTACCACTAGAACAGCGCGGAACAGAAAATTCTGAGTGGTTTGCAACCATCTTTTTGCCAGTTGTCTTTCAAGAAATCAAGAAAACCAACCGCCTACTCGCTCTTTAATACGATAATGCGTGCTCTCAGACATCCCTTGAAAAATGCTGCATTTTTGAGCACTCAAAATATCGATTTGATGAGGCATCCATTCCGAATTTATTCTTTTTATTCCCGTATGTGAAAACTAAACTAAGAAGTCAACGCTTTTCGGCGCTGGAAGAGGGGGCTGATGCGCTCAGCATGCAGATTTTGGAGATACCGCAATCAGAGTGGCAAAACTGCTTTGGAAATTGGTTCAAACGCATGTAAGAGTGTATAGGTTTTAATGGAGAAAATTTAGAAAAACATCAAAACTATTTTCTTTAGCTCAAAACGTAAAAGGCAACTCTCCTCTCACTTAAATTTTTTATATGTAGGTCATTTCTCTCCCAAAACTGAGTCTCCGAAATTTGCAACTATATGTATTGGATGAGGGCATAAGTTCGTGCCCGATTTCAAGTGCAAACTAAAATTGAAATTTTTTGAAGAAAGCGCTTTTATTAATCAATTATGTATTCGCCATCATGTTCGGCAATCCACTCCCAACGTTCAACCAATTTACGGATGCCTGATTCATAGAAATCGCGCGGTTTCTCGTTGAAAAAGGTGTCAAGGTGGTTTTTGACGTCTTCCACATTTTTAAATTTTTTTCCATTCAAATTGTTCTGCAGCGATCGAAACAAATGATAATCAGAAGGTGCAATGTCGGGTGAATATGGGGGATGCGGCATGATTTCCCAATTCATCTCCTTCAGTTTGGCCAGGGTCGGTTTTGCAACATGTGGCCTGGCGTTGCCATGATGGAAAAGAACTCCTTTGCGATTGGCCAAAATCGGACGTTTTTCATCAATTGCTTTCTTCAATTCGACCAATTGCTGACAATACTTGTTGGCAGTGATCGTTTCTCCAGCTGGCAAAAGCTCAAAATAGATCACGCCTCGGATATCCCACCAAATGCACAGCAGTACCTTCATCGGATGCAATCCACCTTTCGACATCGGTTCCGCCCCTTGGTGTGCCTGTTTCCATGTTCTTTTGCGTTGAACATTGTTGTACAGGACCCATTTTTCATCACCAGTCACGAGCCGATCCAAAAAAGGTTCGTTTTTGATCCGTCGAAGCAAAGAAATTGCTGTTGACATACGGTCCACTTTGTTCTTTTCACTCAACTGATGTGGCACCCATGTATCGAGCTTCAAAGTGTACCCAACCTTTTTTAAACGACGAAACGCAGTTGATTTGTTGACGTTCAATTCACTGGCAACCTGTTCCGTCGAAATACGTGAGTTATTCGCAACTAAAGTCCTTAGAACATCGTCATCAAGCTCAGAAGGCCGTCCACTGCGAGGTTGATCTTCGAGGTTAAAATCTCTAGAACGAAATTTCGCGAACCATTTCTTTACTGTGCGGAGTGCTGGAGCACGGTCCAAATAAACTTCGCGAATATCTTTAGTTGCAGCGCCCACTGTTTTTCCTTTGCGGAATTCATATAACATAATATGACGCATAGGATCTTTTTCGTTGTTCATCTTCCATGCGTCTTTTCACTAAGCAACTCAAATCAAAATGAAGTTATTTTATGCTTGATTTACAGTTCGGACTGTCACCTTTCCAACGATATATAATATGTATATATTTCTTTCACGAGCGCCACTCTCAAACGATTCGTACGGCATCCAGCGGAATCGGGCACGAACCTATGCACTCATCCAATATTAAGCATGTTGTGAACCTAATTACTATTGCCATAACTAGTGCAATAATAGCTCCTTTTAAGCTTCTCTATATTAAGTTAATAAATTTCGAGCTCACCAAGTAACACCCTTACCAATATGTATGTAGACTTTAAATTATTCTATTTATATGCATGCATACTCGTATGTATGCGTAGGTGTTGCTTGCTATAACAAAGTTGCCTCATATTTAACTTCATATTGGAAATTTTGCAATTTTAGATGTAAAATCATTCTGCATATTAAATTAGAATGCTTGAAAATAATTAAACAGTCAACATTTCTGATGCAAGTAATAACATAATAATTCAATTCACACAAACAAATATGACTCATAATATATAACATATACTATATGAACGTCTAAGGAACAAACAGTCGCACTCTCGCACACACACACACACAAACACATACATGCATTGTTGGCATTCCTTCAAGCTCTATTTAGTTTCAGAATTATCAAATAACCAATTTTCTGTCATTCTGCCATTGTAAGTCTTCATATATCTTTCATCATATGTATTGTTTCCCCTTCAAGAGTATTGTTATATGTACAATGTGCTATTCTTATATATTATATATGTACATACATACATACATATGAATATATGAGTGCATGCCATTAGGCTTATGCGAAAAGTCATTTAAATGCAACATCGGCAAATGTAAATCATTAAAAATATGTTTTATAATTAAAAGGCATGTTGCAATGATGATTAGAGTGAAAGAGAAAGGCAAGGTGAAATATGCTGGATATAGGAAAATGTAGATTTGCACAAATGTGCTTGTTTCCAAAAACCCCCGAACATACATACATACGTGTACATACATAAATAAATAAACATACATATTTTCCAGTTTGATAATCTTTTAAACAAATTGCTTTTAGCTAACAGCACCTAAGCTTCCTATCAAAATGCAACGCTGCAACAAAGGCAGTATAAAAGCATGGAATGTAGTTGAGCAAAAGTTGACCATAGAAGAAATGGTGACATTTGCATATCTAAATCGACTCTAAAGAGAGTACATACATATTGTATATATATATGTATATTCGAGAAACAAAAAATATTTCTAATATAATTTAAAAATTTAAAATTTCGTGCGAATTCATATTTTACTAGTATTCTTCTTTCTCGTATACCTCCAATGGTATTATAAGCAATTTATAATTGAAACCGATAAGCTTAAAATGCGACAAATGAATATTATCTTAAGCCACATACGACTGCTTGTACTGCGCTACCAGTTCGAATACAATGTCCATGTAGGAAAAATTTGAAGTCTTCAATCTATCATAATCACTGGAGCTTTCAAGCTTTCATCAAAATGAAATACCTGACCTTAGGGATTTTGAAGTTACACAAAACTTTGATATAAACCTTAGAAATGCAGAAGTTATCATCATCAGTTATCAGCCAATTACGCAGGGTTATCCATTTTGCGGTTTCGAAGATAAAAAATAAATAAAAAGCATTTAAAATAAATTTTTCATGAAATTTCTTTTTTGTTTAGTTCAAAGTTTTAACCTTTGGCATTATATGTGAAGCATTACATCGTTTAAATGACCGCCCCATTAGTTTTGGCAAACTTCAATCCGTTTGAAGTAATTTTCGACCACTTTTTAGCACATAGCGGACGGTACATCAGCCATAACTTAACGAATGTTGGTTTTGAAATACTCAAGAGTCCAATTGACATCCCTAAGACGAGAGATTACACGACCGCGAAATTTCTCTCATAATAAAGTCATGTTCGCTCGTGCTGTCTAGCTTGGGTATCATCTTTCTGAAACCATATTCTGTTCTTCATTTGCTGACCAAAAGAGACGCTTTTCATGCGACCATAATGCTCCGCATTGACAGTGACAGTACCGCCGTTATCCTCTTGAAAGAAGTAAGGTACAACAACACCTCCGGACCAAAGAGCGCACCAGACAGTAACACCTCTCTTTAATTATTTGAGAAACCCCGGAGTACCGAATGCGAACATTTTACTTATTTACGTATCCCCTAAGTGAATTTCAATGAAGAAATTTTTTAGACACATTCGGGTCTACAGTACAGTCTACACTTTTACTCGCTCGTAACTGGACCGTTCATCACGACAACGCACGGTGCGACACCGCCCTCAGCGTGTCCCAGTATTTGGCCTCTAGAGGGTTCGCCGTGTTACAACAACCGCCTTATTCACCCGATATGTCACCCTGTGACTTTTTTTCTGCCCTAGAACAAAATTGGTGGTCAAAGGAACCCATTTTGAGTCGATTTAAGACATCCAGGGTGGTCGTGACGAAATTCCAGAAATGTTACGAAGCATGGAAAACGCGCTGGAATCATTATATTACTGTCCCAGTGAACTACTTTGAAAGAGATGGCAGAGTTGTAGAATAATTTTGAGATATACAGTTTTTATGGAATCAATCTCATTACTTAATTGTCACAACTCGTATATTTAATAAATTTTGTAGCAAGTGACTATCTCATAAAACTTGAAACTATCAGATCTCAAAAATAGTAGTTTTTCATGTAAATTTCTCTGGCCTTTTGAAAAGAACAATTTCGCGAGAGAATTCTTACGCAAAGCTTCGGCCGAGGTCCGAGAGTGATGAAATCTTAATCAATATATATCATTCCGATAACTCTAGATATTTATATATTTTTTTCATAACACTACTCAGGACATTACTTTGTAAAATCTACTTTGCTACTAACGTTACACTGATCTTGCGAGTACTTTTCAAGTGCGGATTATCCATATTAACCAAATCTTCCCCTCCAACATTAACAACAATGATATACTATACATAACTCATTATCTAACTTAAAGTCGTCAAGGAAATCAAAGCTAAATACATTCTCAAATGGACATTTCCTTTGAATTTGTATAAAAAAATTCTGACGAAATACTAGTTGAAAACATACCAGTGCAATGTTTGGTCGTAAATCATCAGTAATGGGTAAACTACCACCAAGAGAAAGCGCGGTTTGCCATTGCCAATCGTATAATCACGATAGCTGAGTGGCTAAAGACCGACGCTGGCATGCATGAGATTCACGGCTCTCGTCTTGAAATTAACTAGTATTTAACTAGTATAAAGCTGATGCAAATTCGGTCAATTGACATTTCGTATGGTAAGGGCATGTGAAGTATTAAAATGATGTAATGTGAACTAAGTAGTCAAAAAATGCGAACAAACAAAATTCTAGTAAACAACTAATAGATTTCCCTGCAGGGGAGTAATTCGATTTGCATGATTATCTAAATATCTATGTATATGCACATTGTTTTATGTATGCATTAACGTACATATGTATACTTACTACTTTATAATATATATTTAAGCAATTGTGCCAACAAATTTCCAAGTAGAAGCCATCGCAGGCATTTAAGGAAGAAAAGTTTTTATATTCACATAAATATACATGTATACATGTTTATGTATGTATATTTATCATTTACACATTTTGTTTGTACACGAATGCACTCACATACATATAAATGAAAACGTATAATTTATTAGACTATAATTTAACAAAGAAGATGATTGAATTTTAAATCAAAATTACTATGACTTCATATGGCAAATGCATTTCGATTTCTATGCCTTTCAACAGTTTTAATTTACAGTAATAATCCATTCATAAATACATAGCTTCTTTTAATGCATTTCGTGGAATGAAGTTCTATTATAGCCTTGAATTTTCCTTATATTGAAACAGATTCCTCAAAGAGATAATTTAAGTTTCGAAAAATTTGGCTTAAATTACATCAGTTGAATATGATCGTTGTTCGATGACTGTCGATCACCATTTCTTCCACTTTAGCGATGTTGGCGTGATTTGGAGACTTTGATGGTTGACAAGAGCGACGCGAATGTTTCGCAATATTTCTACTTTAAAGATTATGTCCAACCATGCAAAGCAGCGATCGATAAGAGCTGAGGATTGAGATCTCTTGTAGTTTATTCTGACAGCGAATTGGATAAGGTTCAGGTTCAATGGTTACGGGAGTCCTACATTCTACTACTACGGAAACCCCAGAACCTCTTCTAAAACTTCTTCCCTTAGACTTGTATTGTAAACTTCATACGATCTGCAACGCTATAGACTAAATTATACACAGCACTGAAGAAAAGAGAAGCAGCAAGCCTAAGTGCGCTTAAACACGAATCTGTGATGAGGCAACCACAACTAACTATCCTTCTTCGAAATGATTTAAGAGCTTTGAGTGTGGTTGTATACTAAAATAAATGTTTGATCAAATCCTGAATGGTTTTGGTTTTTACAATATATTGTCACTATATATTGTATAACAAAGTTCTCCTCCACGTCTGTCTGTCTGTTGGCGATAAACTCAAAAATTACTCAACGGATTTTAATGCGACTTCCTTTCAATGTAGGAATGAATTTCGAGATAAGTTTAAGTAAGTAACTTTTTAAGTTTTTTGAAAAATTTATGTTAAATATTAATAAGATGTTTTTATCACTCTTTACCTATCACCACTATGAATATATTAAGTGAATAAAATACAAGAGGTCACGACAACATGAGGCCTGGTCCGCTGGTAATACATAATGACCGCTTTGCAACCACTGAAGCGAAATGCAAAGTGCCTCTTGAAGTCCTTCCAACAAATGGAGGGACTTGCAGTTTAGCCTAAGCCGCCTCCGAACGACTGATGGTTTTTTATAAGAAGCTTTTACTTCATATCAGATTTGCAATCGGTAGGGTCGATATTCCCTGTCAAGGGATAAAAAATTAATTAGAAATCAAATTTAAGTACTTTTGGGTGTTGGTCTGGCCAGGAAACAAATCCTCCCTCCGCATGCGACCTGCTTTGCCACAGCAAGTTTAGGTATACAAAAAAGTTACTCATACGTCATGGCAAGCTACACAGTAAATTCTATATGAAAAATTCCTTTTCTCTTAGTAAAAACATTCCTTTGTATATTTATTATACTGAGACAACAATTATTAAATTCCAATAACATATTTTATTACTCCTTGAAACTAAAAAATATATAAATTTGAATAAATATATTAATCTTTTACTCAAAATCGAAAGCTCAAATGTAATTTCCAATGGTCATAAATAAAAGCCTAAGATATTAATTCAAATACATAAATATATATGTACATAAATACGATTTCGCAATAACATTTTCGGCCAACACTTTGGGCCTGGCTTATAAATTAAGCATCGTTCACACAAAAATTTCAATATGCAAACATAAATCTTCACTGATGAACAGCCAAGTGGAAATGTTACAACAAATTTAATATACATTAACCAGTGAAGCATCGAATGATAACAACAACAACAATCACAACAACAACAGCAGTCGAAACGCAATTATTTCAATTAACAAAGTCGCCGGCAGGTTCCATTTGCCATTTACTTACATCCATACTCATATACACACATCTACTCGTACATAACGAAACCGAGTGAGTGTAATGGGCGTGAAGTACGAAAACGCAAGTTATTTCACACACAAGCATAAACATAAACACATACACACACACACACAAGTAAATACAAGTGAATGTGTTATTTGTGCTCGCATGTGTGTGTGTGTGTGCAGTAATGTGTGTTAATAGGTGAATGCTTCATGTAAAATACGCCCATTTTGGTAGAGTTTGCCATTGCCGAAGCATCGATGCTTCGCCGTTGTTTGTAAGGAAAATAATTACCATTTCGTATTAAATTTACTTAGGCATTAATTAAAATCAAATTGACTACCATTACGATGCATTACAACTCATTCACAATGCAAACAACTGGCGACAGTGGGGGAGGCGGCAAGCGCCATTATGCTCCAGTACTAAAAGGACGTAGGACTAAAAGGACGCACATGCAAGCACTTTCGTGAATGACTCTATAACTTCTATTAACGAGCTTGTATGTATGTAGTTAAGTATATGTAAGTTTGTGTAACGGTATGTAGCGATGTGTAGCAAGTAGGCGATTCGCTGTGCTCAGCATAAAAATGGCAATAATTGGTAGTTATTATTGTCCGTGCTCTATGCCATAGCCGAATTCCAATTATTCACAAGCAGCAACTATAACAAAAGCAATATGAAAAAATAAATTTGTTACTTTAATGGAAAAAAGCATTAAATTGATTTAGCGGTACAGCTAGTACGTGGAGTTGGACAGTTTTACTTACAAACTTTGATTGTGACCTACAAAGAAAACACGTTCATTGCCAGGGTACTATATTACAGAAATAAAGAAAAGAGTTTAATGACGGTTTTGGCCTACCAAACAGCCATAGAGTAAAGGAACTGGTAGAAAAGCTAGACTACTCGACATTAAACATAAACAGCGTAACTAAAAGCTTTGTGCTGGCTCTCGCATCAGATCATTTGATTGGATTGATAGGACTCCTGCTTTTGTTTTCGCTGATCACAGGATTCAACCAACCTGATTGGCATCACTTGGTTGATATTCGACAGCTTACATTATTGCCTCTTTAGATGTTTGCCAGCACCAGGATTCCAAGAATTCCACGGAGCACCTCCTCACTCCAAGGAGCTCAATAAATTCCCAATACAATAAATGGAATGGTTCCCCCACGGACACATCACGGAAATCTGCGCTAAATTCACAACTGAAGCAGAAAAAGAACACAAGGTCCTGCAACCTCTCTTCTGGTACAACCAAGCTGTAGCTAAAACACACAAACTGACATACAATATATACCAGCGCGATAATTGATTTTTCCAAAGAAATAAGCATGCTTATACTAAACCATCTGTGTCCAACCGGAGGAGAATTTCCAAGGTCCTCAGGTGAGGAAGCAGAATAGAGTGGTAATGCCACTCAAGCCCAGGAAACTAGTAACTAATTACTATTGCACTGCGCGGATCAACCAAAATCGTCCTTGACCTAAACTATACAGATAGCACCGAGCGTGTTAAAACTCTTTGACAAAGACAACCCCTCCGCTAGGGTAATATTTAAGTGTAGACAACAATTCGCCTCAGCTCAAACCATAAAGCGGCTCGGCAGAGAGGTATTATGTTCCGTCTATGGTTTAGTTCCCACCAGTATCAGCTAGTGCTTCCTTGACCCCGCATATTATTGACGGCTCATAACCCATATTTGAAAGTAATATCAATAGTCTATGATGCTAAAATTTCCAAATATATTTAGCTTAAAGTTACTGGGAGTCACATTCCGCCGCCCGCACTTCTTCACTCCACATACCAAGATGAGTGATTGTCACCAAAGCACAGATCGGCAACAAAAGTTTCAAATCACTAACATCATATCATAACATCGCTGGAAACCTCCTGATGTCACCTGTATAAAGTTTATTACAATAATACTATAATTGGCGCTTTGTAACTGCTGTTATAAGCTACCTCCAACCGGCTGATGGATTTTTATGAGGAACTTTTATTTCAAGTCAGAAATACACACGGAGGGCTTTACAATTCTCGCCAAGGGGCCTCCGCAATTAGAACCAGGTATTAATAATTATAAAAACTGGCATGGACTCGATCCCGAAATACTTAATGTCCTGCATGCAACAATCCCTTCGAGTGCCCACTAAAACCTACTCATCGAAAACCACTCTCTCTCTGAGATAAACGTGTCCAAACAGCTCTTTTCTTGGGTCTCACTGAAATGACCTCGATTAACTTTGTTTGTTTATACGTGTAAGTTGGATTAACTATCAGTGTTGGATATGATTTCGTCCGATCATATTCTGCAAATAACTGTAGTTTTTCACCGTCATGCTTAAATAGCTCAGCTGGCAAGTTTTGTTATTCTTTAGAGGAACAACCGATATTTGAACTTGATAGTTAGGTGATGAAACGCCATGGGTATGGTTTTTCCCTTTGGTTAAAAAGGATAGAGAAATACTTTCTTCACAAGCTCAATATACAGTGTGGCCCATGAATCGTGCCACAAAAACAAAACGTAAGAGATTTTTTCCTGCGTGAGTAATCGACTAACTTTTTACGCCAGCAGCTGTACACTCTTATAAAAGATTGTACCTTCTCTATTCAGCTATGTAGCTCGAATTATTTTCTCCAGCGGTAAGTTGAAAAAGTCACACGAGTCACCCTGTCTGAAACCTCGTTTGGTATCGAAGGACTCGGAGAGGTCCTTGCCGATCCTGACGGAGCTTTTAGTGTTGCTCCACGTCAATTTACTTAGCCGTATAATTTTTGCGGGGATACCAAATTCAGGCATAGCAGCGTAGAGACAGCTTCTTTTCGTGCTGTCGAAGGCTGAGCAAAGAGGTCATGTATAGTCTGTCATATTTCAAAATAATTAATTTATGGAACAAACGAAATGTTTCTATATAATAAAAAAAATTACTAATGTAGTACAATTGGTGCGCTTCCCTGTACTATGAACCTCAGTACTTCCTTTCTCCTCTTTATTCGCTTCTAGTAGCGAGCACTGTCAGCAGCTCGATACAAGCTCGACACTCGTTCGTTGCTCAACTGCTGAAATGATAGTTTGAAATTTAGTATTTCAATGAGTTTTACACTTTTCATATATAAGATTAAAATTATAGAAGAAAGTTCTAGAAAAAAGTCAAATTTTTTATTTAAAATGCTCAAATTGCTCGAGGTCAGGCTCGAAAATTTTTTTGCAGTGAGCAATGAACGAGTGTGCGAGTACTCGCTGCTCAAATGTTCAAGCAGCTCGAAAATCTTCGAACAAAATCTTGAGCTCTGGTGTAGATGTATGTACATTCATACGTATATAATAATATTTCCGAAGAAATTTTAATTTTTCTTTCAAATAATTCTTTTCCACTTTTCAAAAACTCATTTATAATATTTCTTTCTCATTATATCAAACATCCATTGTGGTACTGATAACACAGGCCTTAGTGTACATACGTGTAGGTACATACATATAAACTGCAATGATTTGCAATTACTTTACCAAGAGCTTATATACACACATATATATATACATTATTGCTTGTACTCGTATATTATATATATGTTTGTGTACATTTAATTATGGCGATAGTACCAATTAAATAACGCTCGAATTTGTAGCCTAATTAGAGCAAATTTGTGGTTATTGGCATTGAATACCCACATTCTGACCACATCTATGTAAATTATATACACACTCATGAGCACATACATACACGTACATAACAAGCGCACATGCGACTTTCCATCTCCAAATAATCACACTAAACCATTTGTACTCTCAATACAATGTGCTGCCTAAAATTCGAGAATAGACAGTTTCATCAGCTAGACGTCAGCTACAGCTACAGTGTATGTATGTAGATGTGTATATAAAATTGGAAATTTCACCTTTTCATTCAACGTTGTTGGCGACTATATTTGCAATTTGCAACAAATCCTAGCGAAAGCATCGAGGCATTGGTGAGGCCCAAGTTCAAATATAAATAGCGCCAATGAGCAGCAGCTGCTAAGTGGGGGCGTTTGCTATACGCCTCTGCATAAGCCACTGTTCAATAACGAATTGTACACACACACACGTATATAAGAGTATATATATATGGATACATACATATAAGGGAAGAGCCGAAAATTTGTGTGCTGCCACAAAACCGCCAAACAGACTTTATCGAATTTCTCCCAACCTCAACTCTGCCACTGACACTGCGTCGCTGGTACCTTCACTACTAACAATTCACCGTTAGACCATAACGTAATATACAATAATATACCTGTGGTACATATATATGTACATATGTATGTATGAATGTATGTATGTATATTAGCTATTCGTAATGAAGGAAATGAATTTCAAGTGTACCATCGATATGGCTGCAGCGGACTAGTCAATTGTGGATCGCTCAGGCGTTTCCGCTTACAAAATACCAGAAAATGAAGATAAAGTGGGTAATTAGTTTGTAGGAAGCTCCAATGCGCATAATAATTAATTTAATACTAAAATGTAATTTGCGTTTAGTGAAAATTTATTGTGCACATAAACATATCTATATTTTTATTTAAGCTCAAGTATACAATTTAAATATTTATGTATGTACTTATGTATGTAAGTACATAGTGTGCCTATTTGTTGTATTTACTATTGCGTACTAGGTGATGGCCCGCTAAATAGAGTGCTGCAATTAATTTTTTTTTTCTATGAAAAAGTTTGGTATCCACTTTAGTTGCACACCTTGTGGTCAATAAATAATTTCGTACTTTTGGGTATTATATTTTATTTATACTATATTAATTCATGGCACATAAATATGTAATGCTCATCCTTTTATAATGTTTGGAGCGTTGGTTGTTTGGTCATTGTTAGCATGATGCGAACGGTCGCCACCTCCCATTACGTAGATAAAGCGTAGTTGGGTGGCTTGTATAAGTAAGAAAATATGATATGAAATGAAGTTCAACTGATAGAAGCTAAAACAATATTTAAGGAAGCTTATATTAAAGTTATGGCCCCCTATTTTTCAGCACATTTTTTTGTTAAGTTGGTAGCACTGTCCTTAATTATTATGCCAAAAATTATCGCGATCTGTCAACAAGTTTGTTTGCTGCAGCTGTTGATATCAGTCGACCTCAGTTCCCTCGGCGAATTTTCTTTTACGGCCTCAATCGAGTCGTAACGAGATCCACGAAGTGATAACTTGAGTTTTGGAAAGAAAAAAAATCGCATGGAGCCAAATCAGGTGCATACGGTTGTTAATCGATCGTTCACAACTACAGCTCAGTGCGGTGGCGTATTGTCGTCATGAAAGTTTTTGGAAATTGTTGTCCTACAATTCCGGCCGTTTACGACGAATGTTTTCGAGCAAACGCCTCAAAACGCTCAAATAATACTCTTTATTGACCATCTGTCTCGTGAGAATGAATCCATGATAAACCAAACTGCGAATATCGAAATAAAAAACAATTTCCAGAAACTTTCTGGTCCTAATGTATATAAAATATGGTTTTTGTAATCTGTATGTCGCGTTCTATAAGTGCGATTGAATTACGTTAGATGGTATTAGAAAGATGATATTGTATTTTATACTAAAAAAATAATGCAAATACTGTTGATCACTTAAGACAATAGTCTGCTTTAGAGGCTTTAAAAAACTTTTTTCTTTCATAATTCTATTCTAAAACTATAAAAGAATATGTCTTCAAAATTTCAGTGGCCAATTCGACATATTTTAAAAGCTCGAGCAGTTGTAGTGGCCGGGCATCGAGTAGATTCGAGTGCTTGGGTAGAAATTTCCACCGAGTTTTCGCGAGTTTTCATTTTTACAAATTTCCGCAAACGTTGCCGGAGATAGCAAAAAGAATATATGTCCGATGGAAAGAATAAAAATGATTTAACTTCAGTATTAAATTATATTTTATTGGAAATAAAGTATGATTTAAGGTATTTTTTCTGCATCTTAAAATGATTTTTTCTCAAAAAAGTGAACTTTTTATTCAAACTTCGAAAAAATTTGAAATTTTCCAACTTCTTTGGTATTTTTTAGTTCAAATGGAAGAGACGCTCATAAGAATAAAAAAAGTATGGTTCAACTGTTTCAGACGCATCGCACGACCTCCATCACCGGCAGTATTTCACGAGTTTAGAAAACTCATCACAAGATTGGAAAATTCAACAATTTTTTCATACTAAAATCTGCTTTTTGAAGCCTAAATATGGAATATTATTGTCTGAAAATTTCATTAACCGCAATAATTCTCTTCCCATCCAAAAAAAATTGCTGATAAACGCTTTTTTCCGGGTTCTAAAGGGTAGCCTTAACTTCGTAATACCTATATGCAGTTATAGTAACGGGGCTGTATTCAATTTCTACTCTTGCGCACCCTGGAAACGTGAGCAACCCTTGTGCCAGATGGAGTAACGAACCCATGTGGAGCCTTGGATCACGGCTAAAAGAGAGGAAGTTTCAGTGGAGCCACTCCGTCTTATTCGGTTTAAGGGTTCGCTGAAGTATAAACGCAGCGTCTGTTTACCAGAGGTGCGGCTGCGAGTGGGCGTCGGTCTTGCGAGGTTGGCTGGGTTTGGATCCCACCACGTAGAAGCTAGCTTTAATGAAAAAATTAATAGGGACTCAGTTTAAATGACCCCGAATATGTTTTAAAGATCACGATTTGAGAGCATGCACCTAGAATGTCCAGTCCCTTAATTGAAAAGGTGACGCTGCCCAGCTGGTTGACGTCCTCGTAAGAATAAAAGCTACATCATAGCCGTCCAAGAAGTGCGATGGACGGAACACGGACGGAAGAGAGTAGGTCCTTGTGATATTTACTACAGTGGCCATAAAAAATATTTGTAATGGGAGAGAGACTTCGTCGCCGAGTACAGCATCCGCCCCGGTGGTTGAACGTCTCGATGTGATAATCGTGCTTTACGACTTTAATGCCAAGGTGGGCAAAGAGGATGTCTTCGACACAACTGTCGGAAAATTTAGTCTCTGCTATGAAACATCCCCAAGTGGGTTGAATCTGATCGACTTTAGATACCTGACTGCCAACGGTGACGTAGCAGAAGCGTTCATCTGATAAGCCAGCGCAAACGATAGAGCAATGAGCTGTACGAGCTATATGATGACATTGACATAGTTCAGCGAGTAAAGAGACAGCTTTGAAAGTATTCGATGCAGTACCCGTTGATTGAAAGAAGAGAAAGGGGATGGATCAAGTGGATAGTGAACGAGAACCTAGTGACGCGCTTTTGTTGATTCGGTTATAATAGACCGCTTACGTCCACTCGAATTGTCGAAATTGTCGATAAAATTAAGCAAATCATTGAATCTGACCGACATGTGAGCATTTTTTCGATTGCCCAAAAGCCAAGCACGGCACAAAAATCAGTTTGGAATCACTTTAAAAAGTCTGCATCCATCTGAAGCTCGATGTACAAGTGTCAGATGAGTTGACGAGAAAAAGCCACATGGACTGAACAAGCCATTTCAGAAGCGGCTGATGACTAGTGTCAAAAAATGGATCACTTACAGCAACGTCAATCAAAAACGGTGCCCAGTTGGGCTAACAAGAGGGGAATTGTGTTTCATCAGTACAACGCCAGAACACATACACCGATGGTGGCTCGTCAGAAGCTCCGAGAGCTTAGTTGGGAGGTCCTTATTCAAGTATCTTATAGTTCGGACTTTCCACCAAGTGATTGCTGCTGTCTATAACGAATGATTTGACTGGTAAAAAAATGCCCTCAAGGTAAGCCTGTGAAAATCTTTTGCTAATAGAGACAAGGGTTTCTATGAACGCGGCATAAAAACATTGTTTGCATAATTACAAAAAGTTATAGAGCAAAACGATTCTCACAGCGAATACATCCGCCTAGAAGATACTTGAGTATACTGGAAGCTGCAAGGGTCGCCCGATATCAAGCACCGACCGAGTATGTAAAAACACATTTTATTTACTGAACGCTTTTAGAGTGGTTTTCAGTGCCTCTAGACGACCTCTGAGAACTGAAAAAATCGAATAAGAAATCTTTTCGCTCTTCAAAGAAACTTCAAACTCTATGGTGCACCAGACGTAGTTTCTTCTCGGGTTTTTTTAACAAACAATTTTTTATTATTATTAGACTATGAAGAATTCTTTACGTCGCCCTTTTTTAAATAAATATTTGCATTGGCCTCATTAGGTGCGCTCACTGACAGATGTTGCTTTTGGAATTGTCTTGAAGCTTTTCCAGTATTCTTTTTTTTTTGTCCTCTGCGTTAACTGTTGGTTGTTGGTTGTTGATTGTTTGCCTGCTTTTGGTAACTAAAATTAATTTTCTACCATTGTAAAAAACAAATTGCAACATCTTTCACTGCAACAGCCACTCAGCAACAAGAAGTCATAGCGAAGAATGAAGTGTGTATGTATGTGCATAACCACCAGCACCAGCACCAGTACTAGCAACAGCACCAGCGTCAGCACAGACAAAGAAAGACACCATTAATATCAACATCACCATCAGCAGCAGGAACAACAACAGTACACTAACAATAACAATACAACATAGTAATAGTTGTAGTAATAGGTACAACAATATTAGTAACAGCAGCAGCAGCAGCAACAACAGGAATGTTAACAACAAAAACAAGGAGATAAAATAACTTGTGCGCGCATGCAAACATTTATTATCATTTTCCCAGGGAGTTGTGCTTTACTTTGTGCTAACAGTTGTGCGTGTGTGTGTGTTTATGTGTGTGTGTGCGTGTGTGTGTGTGTGTTTACATTGAAATTGCGGTTACGGCTAAAGGAAAACAACCGACAACCGCTAAGACAACACCCGGAGCTAACATCTAACCAACAACAACAACAACTACTACTACTACTACTACTACTACTACAGCAACAACAATGTACTAACACCCAGCAATAGCAACAACCACAATACGTAACAACAATCTACAATTTCTCAAAACCACAAAGAGAAAAATTACATTTTACGGTGAATTACTAATGGGCGGAGTTGCACCAGAGAAGCTTTGCTTTACAAACAAATACAAATTCGTAAATGCAACATAAAAGAATTTGTAAACATTCGTTGAGCATAACGGATTATAACGAAGCAAACCTTGCTAATTAAGGGTTCACCAGTGGAATAACACAACTTTTGGTATGATGTGGGTTTATTTTTCAAAAATAGTGCTTTTGATAACATGTGACTGCTTAAATGAGAAGTAAAAATACTAAATATATGCTCTCTAGCGAAACATTCTCGATCTTAAATTACATCATCGTAAGAATAATTTGAATCGCATTTCACAAATAAATAGAAGAGTTTTCTTCCATGCCATGCCAAAATCTTCATATCCCTCATGACCATATCAATTTTATGGTATTTCACTTTAAGATTAAATAGAATAGCCTATTTTTCCGTTAGATGTCACTTTAGAAACTGTAAATTTTTGACATTGGACGAACCAGTAGTAAAAATGGGAGGATCCACGCTTCAACAACGCATTGAAATTATTGAATTTCACTATAAAAATTGTAAAAAATATGGCAGAACAATTAGTAAAATTAAAACATTTTTCGGTCTTTGTGAAGGAAAAAAGAAGCTGTTGGGACAAGTTAGAGATATGATACTGTAGCCCAGGTTTGTTCATTTCTAGTCGCTTTAGGGAATTGGGCGTTCCACAAACCTCATTACACCATCCTTTGCAAAAATACTTGGATAATAAGGGATTATAACCACTTGCAAAGCAAAATAAATGCATTTCATTGTTAATTTTTTTTAGAGGCATATTATTCTATAAATTAATAGAAAAAAGTAAATATACAGAATTTAATGCCATTTTAAAAAATTAGTGGATCCTCTTGTTCCTGTAGCCAATCTCTAGAACAACCTCTAAAAAGGAAAACAAAGAAAATTTAGTATTATAATGGATGAATACAGGTAAAGAATACAGGAATAGTGAAAATTTTGATTTTTGACAAAATGGCGGCTTCAAAAAAAATTAATTTTTTGTGAGAAATTCTACACTTCAAAGTGTCTTAAAAAATCGAAATTATTGTCAAAAATTGTATTCCTTCCCATCATTACCTAACAAATATATCTTAGTAGGTTGTGTGAAAATTTTAATCCAATCAGCTCAATCGTTTCAAAGAAAGTTTCCTCATCGATTCGGAAAACAGCGTTTCGAGAAAACTCATAAAGTTTTGCTAACCATTTACACTAACTACGAACGTAACGAGACGTCCTTAATGATACAATCATATTGTACCTCCCAGAAAAAAATAAATTTTTTGAAAATTATAAGGCCCCCTTAAGGCTTATAGAGTTCAAACATTGGATTTAACACCTCGGCTCTCTTTCCTTTACTACCACGTAAAAGATAAGGTCTACGCCAACCGACCAGCGTCGAATCAAGATCTCAAAGATGGCATTCCGGCATACAGCGGACACTTTGCGATTTGGTGATGGAAAATTTCATAAAAAAGATACGGATAGGAAATCTGCCTCTTTACCTTGAAATTTTCCTCAAAAACAATAATTTTTCTTACTGAAGATGTCGAAACTCAAATAAGCTGTAGTTAAAAATGCAAACGTTAGAGGTGATGAGGAACAACTTCTCGTCTTTATGACGAGGTATTCTCACAACCTTTGCGAAGAGAAGAGATAGGCCCAACAAAATTTATCCCGATCGGATCAGACTGCCGAACTGAGTTGATTTAACCAAGTCCGTCTGTCCATCTATTTGTATTCACACTGGTCCCTCAGTTTTTTATTTTATACTAGCAGAGCTGACCACATATTATTGTGGCTTTTTGTATTTTCCCTATTTTTATTCTATTCGTTTTTAATAAAAAACCAAAATTAAGCCACGGTAGATGAGTAGTTAGCATTACGTACTGCCATTCGGAAGGTCCGGATTCAAATCCTGGTACGACCAACATAAAAAAATAAAACTAAATTTTCCAATTGTGGTAGCCCCTGGGCCGGGTGTATTTCTAAAATGAAAATCATAAACTCCTAACAAAAAACCATCAGCCGACCGGTCGCGGTCCCTCCATTTGTTGGGAAAACATCAAGACGCAAAAACCAAAAAGCGGAGGAGGAGCTCGGCCGTAAATCGCTTCAGCGGTTACAAAGCGCCAATTATATAATTTGACTATGGAGGTTATGTTAAACTAGCTGACCCAGAGGCTATCATTTAAACGATATTATTAGGTCATGCAGAACTTCTTCGCCAAGTAAACAAAGCCTCTGCTTGTTGAATTCTAGATGCAAGCAGATTACGTTCTTTACTGTCTCCACGCATTCCTAACAGTCTTTGTATTGTACTTTTTGTCCACTCTCAGACCTACATAGATTAAGTGCATGCAACGCCAAAAGACAATGCTCGGCCAATTGTTCCCAATAGCCTGGAATCTGGCCTGTTTACCGCTTATAAAAACTTTATAAATTTAGCATAATCATTTTTGTATATAATTTTCGAGATTCTGCAGCCTATTGCTGGTTCAAAAAATCTGTGCAACCAGCGAAGCAAGATTACTTTTTGCGTTTGCTTCACTTCCCTGAATGGAACTGGTAGGACCATTATAACGTCTTGTGCTAAAGGGCAGTTCATCAGCTATCCCATTGACAAGGAGGAAGTGATCGAAAATTATAGTTGTGATAATCGATCCACGGTCAATTTTCAACCCATGTCTATGAAATTTCTGAGAGACCTTTCGGGTTTTGATTGTACTAAAAAAGATTTCACACAAAATGACTCTTCAGCCTAATAGATGATGGAGCTAAAGAAATCTGCAGTAAACTGTTATGTCAAGGAAGCGCAATCTTTATTATGGGTGTAAAATTTTGTTCATATGCCGTTGCATTAATACCACAGACCTCAACAAGTGTACTGTCAGTTCGATATGCTCCAGTTTGGATTATCAAGCCATGAATCTCTTTTTTCACATTACCCGAATGAATACGGGTATTGTGCAGGTCATATATTTAAAATTATGTCAACATAAGGCGCTATTCTTGCGAATAATAATATAGTACGCTTTGTTGTTAATTTCCAAAGAGCAAAGCAAACAATTTTGTAATTTTATACTTGAACTCTTAAGCCTCCAAATTAAATGCGTCTTTCAGCAACTTTTTCATTCATGTTATGTATATATGTTTGTGTATTATATGTACTCGCATGCGTATGTATCATGGCGGACAATTAACATTTAAAAGCTCAACCTCATTATTGTTTATTATTAAAATAAGAGTACGCTTTTGTTTAAATGAATTATATAATTTTTATGATACTCAAATAAAAATAAACTGCATTTCTCATTCGCGCTCACACACACATAATTGCTATGCCATATTCACCATAGTTTCTAGTTGCTGAGGAAAAAGAACTTTTTCTTAGTTTTCGTAATTTCTTTAAGCGTCATCTCAACAAGTTTCTTCTTTCATTTAATATCATTTCCTTTCGTTTTCTTTTATTTTATTTCTTGTTGCTCGCTTACGCTCTCTGCACCACTCCACTCTGAATTAGTTAGTCCATCAGCAAGTTTAGTTAGTGAAATTGTAGCACTCAGTGCGCTTTAACGGCGCTGCGTAATATCCTCGAGCAGATATTTGATACTTTTTTCTTTGCTCCAATGCTCACTAGCAAACGAAGAGCTGACGTTGGCTTTGCACTGTCGCTGCGTTCTATTGTACTCTACAGGCGCAGTCGCAGCCGAGAGTCAATTATGTCGCTGGTAGTATGAAACTAGTCTCATGCATGGTGGAAACACATTGAAGGCTACAACCACACGGTAACGACGTCTTAAAATTGTTTTCAATATAAAAATAAAGAGAGAATATTTGAAATTGTCCTCGCCCCACATTTCTTAGTAAAAGACAGCTCCATTAAGAAAATTCTAATGTATAAAAATTTCTACCAGCAGAGCAGCTGGCTTAAAGAATGGGGGATTTTATGGCATTGTTAAATAACCGTGGACCTCATAAGACGAATGGAACCCACTGAGTTCTTAATCTACAAAACTTATTGACTCCTTACTAAACTCTTATTCAAACTTCCGTTACATTGTAGAGAGAGAGGGAGCGAGAGAGAGAGGTCTATGCTATCATGAAGACATTGAACGACAGTCAGGCTCTGCTTTCAATAAACTCTAAAATTAAAATAATGCTAGACCGTCATCGATGACTGCAAAAGGATTGGGACAGATCATATGAAATGTACTTCTTAAACAGAAAGGAGAGAGAGAGTTTTCTCACAGGTCACTGTCTGTTAGAACGTCATGCACAAAGTCCGGATATGAGGACTGAAGGCTGAAAGATGTCAAAATGATTAAAAAGAGGAAACTATCACTCTCTATTTTTCTTGGTAATCTCTCTCTCAGAATCGCGTGGGTCAGATTAGTACGCTCTACTAGAAGATTGTGCGTTCTCTATTCGGCTGTACAGCTCATATTGTATTCAAAATCGACGAAAGGGTAGGTGATTTTCGCCGATTTCATTCTCACGGGACTCAGAGATTTCAAACACTTATCCCACTCGGCTATTAGGGCCGAGTAGATAGCAGTGCGTACTGCCAATCGGGAAGCCAGAGTTCGAGCTCTGATCCGACCAACAATCAAAAATTATAAAAAACTAAGTTAATTTTTCTAATTTTGGTCGCCCCTCGGCTAGAAATGTCAACCACTCCTAGTGAAGGACATAAAAAACGTCTAATAAAAACCCTTAAGCTGTTCGGAGGAGGCTTAGTATGAACTGAAGTTCTCTCCATTTGTTGGAAAAACATTTCGATGCACACCACTAAAATGGAGGATGAGCTTGGACGATTATTGAGATTGGTCAGAATACATTCAGCGGCCATACTCCGTAACCACCTTTTCAGTACTTCATCGCAATATTTAAACAGCTCGTCTGGTAATCCATTGGCACCTAATGCTTTGTTACTCTTCGAGCGGGCGATTGTTAATCGAAATGTATCAAAGTCGGGTGATGAAACGATTAAAAACATATTCATCAATTTGGTGTTCGGATCTGTCATGTCTTGTGTTTTGTTCGTCTCGGCAAATGAGTAGGCTGGAAAAGTGTTTCCCCCGTGAATCAGTATGTTCTGAACATCGGTCAACAGATCGCCGTTCTCATTCTTTCTTACGTATGCTGTGATCTTGAAATCATGAAAGACGTCCCATTTTTTATGGTTTTATTCAAGCATAACCTTTCTCGGCAGCTCCTCGCGATCACACATTTTTGCCTCTTCCTTTCCTTTCCAAATGTCTCTTTCTTCCCTCTTCAACACTCCCACACGGTCAGTATTTTTTTGGCTGTAGTAGTCGGTAGTGCGTCGCTTTCCATCTATTCACACTATACCTACATTGGTTCTCATCGTCAGCGCCAATGCCAACAGCGACGTCATGGCTTTATTTCGTCGCTTTTGGGTTGACATATTTTCACTTGAGCTTTTGGCTCAAATACTCGCAATTCCACAAAACTGTTTGCACTTGTACGGGGGAACATAAAACATACATACTCGTAGGAGTATACCTATGTCGGAGTGCTCGTATACTATGTACAACTGTGTTGGTGTGGGTAGTACTCATTGCCGAGGGTAAGCCATGGAGTAATTTGAGTCAAATTGAGTACTAAAATTTGTAATTATAAACTTTTCGCACAATTACTATTATTTCTTGCCTTTCTCATAATGGTCTGTGTGCCGTTCTAACCTGCTTTTGCTTTTGGCTTTTCTCTTTTCAATTTTTATTACATTTTTTTTTGTTTTTTTTTTGTTCTTTGCTCTTCCGTTTGAAATTTTCTTCTTTATTACATTCTTTGGTATCAACTTTTTAAGGGTTACTTAAGTATAATTGCATTGTATATAATATATATGTGTATGTGTGTATGTGTGTGGGCGAGCGTAGGTGCTTGTGAACCTTGCTTTAAGTCATGATTACTTAATTTCGTATTTTCTTGCACTTGCTCGTGTATCCATTTTGCTCTTTATTATAATTATTATATGCTTACTTTTTTAAACTGTTTGTAATGTGAATAGCTTTGAGAAACAGAGAATTTCGTATACACAAATGACTTTTTAAGATTATAAAAACTTCACCGCAAAGCGCTCTAAAGAATTATGCCGGTCACTTGATTCCATTTTATGTATAAGTATATACACACACATATTCGCTTTGAATGACTTAACCTTTAAACGGATAACGTATATATGTATGTATGCACTCTTGTGATAATAAGGCGTCACAATAATTAAATTTGCCAACACTTGGCCGTGTTTTGTTTTAAATACATTTTTACATCAATAAAATTGTATAATTTTCTACTTATGATAATTTAAAATTATATTTGACAAAAGGATTTGCACTTGAAACAAAGTAGATTGTGTTCCTTTGATGTTCAACACTTCAGTCAATGCCAAATGGCTTAAAGTTTAAAAACATAATTGAGACATACCATAAATCCATTTTAACAATCTCGCAACAAAAATGTATAAATTTGAAGATCTCCGAGCGGTACTGTATGTCTTATATAGAGTTATCCATTGTGTGGTTTCGAAAGCACAGAGGTGTATTTTGACATCTACCAAACTTAGCTGTCAAACCAAACATAATTTTTTTAAATAAAAGTCTGTCATTTACGAAACGTTTCGTGCTTTAAGAGGAGACTATGAGGCACATAATCATCAAACTATTGTATGTACTCAAAAAATTTGAAGAGACTAGATCGGTTACAGATATTGTAAGACCTACACAGAATCGGTTTGCTCGTTCCTCCACAAATATCGCTGCTGTATGTAAGTGAAAGTGTAGCCGAAGACCCGAAGGTGTTCTTTCTTGATATTCCCAACAACTGGAACCTTCTTACAGCACATTATGACGTATTTTATACTTGAACTTACACCTACATCCATATAAAGTCCAACTCACTTAAGGGGTAAAGTCACTATAGAAAAAGAATAGAATTTCTATTTAACCATTTAATTGAACATATATTGAGGTATAAAAAATTCTTTATTTATTATTTTGTTAAAAAATGGCGGTGATAAAATCTATTATTTAATCCATGATTTTTTGAAAGGCGTCCACGGGAGAACCGATTTCTTCTAAACGATGAGATCTAGCACAGAAAAGCAAAAAGTTTCATAATCTACAAACTGTGGCCTTTGGAAATATACGTACAGACTTGTTTTTTGCAAATTTTTGTGAAAGCACACACCTTTTTTAAAAAGATTGTTTATATTTAATCGAAAAACGGCTTCGTACTTCCAAAAAAAATGTATTTGTGATGATACCATCAAAATTTCAGATAAATCGATGAAATAGGGTCCGAATAATCTGTCCTCTGCGCATGCTCTGTGTTGAGCTATTTGACACAAAGGTCCTCTGGGAGCAAAAATAAAAAAATTGCGTTTTCCAAAATCCTAGAGTGGCTTAACTCTTAAGTACTGAAGCCAGCTGAACATTCACAATGCGATACATAGGTGAATTGAGTGCTTGACAAAAAAGCCAGTAGACATGGTTTTTCGAACAAAATCTTCTTGAGCGATTCAACACACTTCTGATCCAAGAGAATTTACGTCAAACAAACAGTGAACCAGCATGCAGAGTTTTCCACTTAAAGGTAACAGGCTTGACGAAATATAAGCATACGTTTTATAGCCAAGTACTCTAAGGATACCAACATGTAAAAATATTTCTCTAAAATCGGTCAATGGCAAGGTCAAAGATGATCACAGACGATCTGTATTTAAAGCAATATTTTTTTAATAGGCTTAGGCATCGCTTTTGCGTTTATAACTGAGAGAGCAAGAACTCGCCATTCATTTCTTCTTTTAGCTTAGAATCAACAATTAAAGTCAGGCTCTTCTCCACCTGATCTTTCCAGCGTTGGCGTGGTTTTCCTCTTCCTCTGCTTTTACCAGCGGGCATCGCTTGCTGTATATCGCATACAGTTCATCGTTGTCTAGTTCGATATTCGACGCGGAAAGAAACGTTGCAAAATCTTTCTCTTAAAAATTCTAAATCCGTGCTCATTGGATGTTATCACAATCCATGTTTCCGCACTGTAAAGAAAGACTGTAATGATGAGCGTTTTGTAGAGCTTGATTTTTGTTCGTGGAGAGAGGGCTTAACGTTTCAATCGATGACTCAACTTTAGACTTTGGCTTATTGCTTTCTGCTATTCCTGTGATCTCTGTTTATTTTTGCACTCTGGGTAATAAGTATGTATTGAGAATGTAATTCTTAAATGGCCAGTGAAGAGATACGGCTAAGGTGTTTTTTGTGTGCAATGGAATTTATCTTCATTTAGACTCAGATTTACCATCTGACCTTTTTGCTTCTTCAATGCCGTTGTGATTGACGGTTACGCAGCTCCAGATGCCTTACGAGCATCGGATAAAGACCAGTGGGTAACGCACAATTTGATTGACTCAAAATGGTATTTAGAGCCCGCACAGTAATAGCAACACTCAGAGGAATAGATCACAGTAAGATAAAGACGATCTGTTTGCTCAACCGACGAGGGCAACTATACAAAAGCCTTCTTTGCATTTCAAATGGTTTGATTTTCTCCCACACAAATCAACATAAAGAGATAAAATTCAATAAAATTATAAATTTTTGGGACTTACCAGAATATACCGTTATATATTGTATTAGAGCTCTAGATACCCGGGTATCGAGCACAGTGAGGAGCTCGATATTCGTTCGTTGCTCAACTGCTCAAATGATAGTTTGAAAATTTTTAAATTTTCATTTTTGTTTGTCAAAATTTCTCTCGTATTTCAATGACATAACTAAAATTAAAATTTAAGAGAAAGGTTCTGGGAAAAAGTCACATTTTTTAGTAAAAATGCTCAAAAATGCTGGAGCAGCACGAAAATGTTCGAACCAAATTTGAGCTCTAATATAATATATGCATATGTATTTGTATATATAATTGTAACCACTGAAGTGATTTTCGACCGAGTTCCTCCTCCAATTTGTGGTATGCATCTTGATGTTTTCCAAAAAACGAAGGATCCCACAAATTATTCTAAGCCGCCTTCGAACGGCCGATGGAATTTTATGAGAAGCTTTTTTTTCATGTCAATACACTCGGGGGACGTGACGTTCCCTAGGGAGAGGCGTTCGTAATTTTGGAAAATTAATTTTCCATGATTTTGGATGTTGGTCGTACAAGGACTCAAACTCTGGCCTTCAAAAGGGCAGTACGCAATGCTAACCACTTAGCTATTGCGGCCACCTACATCTCTTAGAGCACATACAAAGACAAACTTGGGTAAATATACGTATGACATGAAAATATTTGTGAGGTCATCCACGGATCATCTGGAGAGCAAACCTTCAACAATCCGGAATTCATCTAATTCTGATCTTTATGAGCTCGAAGTATAAAAAGACTTTCTGTTATTAACACGTAAATATCTCTCTTGTAACTGAGCACTCATTAGGATAGATCTCAGAATGTAGGCAGTCTCAGCCGCACTTTAAATAAGCTCAACTTAGATTTCGTAGGTACCGGAAAGTATGTTAGGAGTGGCTTTTATACATACCTTCTGCTCAAATATAAACGAGACTGGCTCAATAAAACAAAAACGGTTAATTATTCTTCAATATTTATATTATCCCCTTCAAAATAGTCACCATAAGAGCCGATACACATATGCCGCCTTTTTTTCCGATCTTCATAACACTTCTGGTAGGCCGCTTTAGGTATAGCGTTCAGTTCCTTCTTCGACTTATTTGAGTTTAGGGAAAAGAAAAAAGTCACACGGTGCCATGTCGGGTGAATACGGTGCTTGCGGAATAATATTTACGTTGTTTTTGGTCAAATAATCGCGTACAAGACGAGACGTATGAGCAACAATTTTGGAACAAGTCGAGCAGACACATGTCTCATGCCCAAAACATCGTGAATAATGCTATGAGCGGATCCATTTGATATGTTGAGCTCACTAGCTATCTCTCTTTCAGTCACACGACGATTTTCCAACACAATTTTCTTTACTTTTTCGACGTTTTCTTCGTTTATTGACGTTGCTGGACGACGATCATGGGGCAAGTTCTCCAGCGATGTACGGCCGTCCTTGAACGACTTATACCAATCAAAAATACGTGCACGTGATAGGCAAGACTCCCTATATGCCTTCTGCAACATTTTCATTGCGTCCGTCGCACTTATTCCATTGGAATAACAAAATTTCAAACAAACTCTTTGCTCAACGTTAATTTCCATAGTAAAATTCGAAAAACACACTCGAGGTTGACTTGTTTATAGTGCCGTAAAAAAAAACTATGTGACAGATCGCGCTCAAATTTGACCTGCCAACCTAAGCAAAAAAAAAGTATGGCCATATGTCTTGTCCTTGTCGAGTTATGGATAAAGTCTCGTTTATATTTGAGCAGAAGGTACAACAGACTGAAGCGCCTTTTCTTGCATTCTAGAATTATTTTCTCTCACATTATCCGAATGAGATCTTCTTAACTGTATGGACAGCAAGCCATTTCTGACTGCCCAAGGCAATTATTAATCTATAGGTAAACCTCAAAACCTGCCACTAACCTATAATTTTATTGCTAAGAATATTTTAACCCGATTTTTCCGTAGAATGTAATTGTAGAACTGTATTTAATATAAATGAAAATAACAAATTTTCAATGAGATTAAATAATTTTAAAAATGCAGATTAAAATTTCGAACATTGAAAATTTGAGTGTACTTCAACAATTCATCGAATTTGCGAATTTATAAAGGGTTAATGTATTTTTAGGAAATATGTTTCCACTTTTGAATATTTTACTAATTTTTGTTCAATTTGGCATATTTTATAAGCCAAATTATTCTTACTTACAACCCATCAACTAACGCAGCAGCGATATTCGGCGGTTGATTTTGTTAGTTGCAAATAGCTCCGATGCCATTAATGCATGTTTTAATTGCTGCTAAAGTTACAAAATAACTCTGGCGAATAGCAATTTAACGCGGCGCACACAAGCACACACCACCACCCCTGGAAAGGGCTGTCCAGCTGAAAGCTTTACTTTGGTTGAACGCATTCTATCAGCGTTCAATGTGCGGCCACCACATTCACAACCACATCCGCTTCCGTTTCCGTTTCCTTCGCCGCTCCGCCAAAGCCGAAGCCACAACACTCCAACTACTTGCTGTGCCAATATTTTTGTTAGCAATTTGGTGCTCGCGGATATTTTGTTAATAATGCAACATGTGTTTGTTCAATTGTTTTTGGAAGCGCTTCTGTTGCCGCATCGTCATAATTGTTGTGCGCCCCTACTTACTGTTACGAGTAGTGCAGGGTGCAGTTTTACTTGGCTTGTGTGTGAAGTTATGTTATTTCTGCAAATTATGTTCGCATATTTCGGCACTCAAACTCACACAAACACACAAACACATACGTATGCGCACAACTGCTTAACAATTAATGTAAATGTTTTGGTTGTAAAAATTTGCTGAACATGTTGTTTACCATCACTTGAGCAATTATTAGCGACAAAGTGCCAAAGTACCGAATAATGAAAACACTTTTCGATATTTCAGTTGCGTCGGTGGCGGCTTTTAATTGAGTTGCAACAAACATTTGCGACTTGCAGTGTTGAGTTGTATAACAGTGTTGCAAGAGACAACAAAATGATTTTAAGTACTTTTCAATAACAGTGAATTATGCAAAGCGGATGTAAGAAACTCTTAGAAGCACAAAGTAAGCCTCTGCTATAAATGGCGACCGCGGTAGCCGAGTG